>CAKNXH010063922.1:150944-316600 GCA_932178445.1 Andricus quercusramuli | reverse complement strand
TGTGTGTGTGTGTGTGTGTGTGTGTGTGTGTGTGTGTGTATTTAATTCGGAAGGTGATGAATCCAATTTTCAGTTTCTGAATAAGTGAGAATTTACTTTCTAGTCCAAAAACTTGTCAGCCATTATCAACAAAAATATTAAAAAACGAGATTCTAAAAAATTTGTTTCTCCACGATGTTTATTCGATTTTTTCGAGGATTTTTTTGTTGTTGATTCATTGAGCCTTTCAGTTAATATTAAACCTTGAAATTTACCATACAAGTCCACTTCACCGTATCATGAAACCTCTACACAAAATACGGATCCGTAATTAATTTTTGTTTCAACCCTTATGGCCTTACTTATTTCTTTTTCCTCATTTTATTTAGTGGATCTTCATTAGTGAATAATTTGAAAAATTGCATGTATTTTTAAAACTCATTTTCAATTGTTAAAACAATCTTTATTTCTTTAAAAATTAATTGAATGTGAAGAGTACATTTTTTTCATTTATTCGTTTATTCTTTAAACAATTTTAATTATTTAAATATAACTTGTGATAGAAAGAGGCTTGAAAATCGCAGTTTTTTGCAATATTTCAATAATTTCCACTAAATTATCCTGACTCTTACTTTCTGCAACATATTTCTAATTTTTTGTACAACTTTATTTTATTTTACCAATTTTTATTTGTTTGAACAATTTCTTTTTTTCTGAATATCGCAAAATATTATTATACTCTCAATGTGTGGCTCAATCAATTAATTCTAAGTACGACAATTTTTGTTTCTGTTGTTTTATATGTTTAAAATATTTATAATTTGTAACTCGAGTAAGTCAGTTAATCATATTTGTTTGCTAATATATAAGCAATTTCTATTATTTTCTCGTGATTTTACTTTTTTCTCTTCGATGTTAATAGTTTGGTATAACCGAATGAACGAACAGCTGCAACCAAAATTATTAATACATTATATCTTACGTTTGAACAAATGGCATATTGAAATCGCGTACATCAACTATTTTCATATTTTAAACAATGATGCTATTTTTGCAGGTCAAAGGAATATTTGTTTTATTCCAAGCTATGCTTATTTTTATTAAGTACGTTTTTCTTTTTAGTAAATCTGTTTTTTCTTAGAGTTAAGCACATCGCTTTTTCAATCAATTAATATTTAACAACTTCGTAACGTGCTTATTATACAAAATGTGAGGTACCTTTGCTTTCTCTCCTTACTTATATAAACCTCTTGTATGAATCAACATTTTTTGTTGGTAACGAATAAATCATTTAGTTTAATGGTAGTGCGCAAATTTTTTCTTCAATTATAAACTAGAAAAGAAGATTATTCTTAGGCTTTTCGTAAAGTACGAGATACCCCGTTTTTACCCACCAGTGGGGCAAAATGGGGTACATTGGTTCAGCCAGTGAATATTAATTTGTTAAAAGCGAATGTTTCCTTGGCTCAAAATCAATGCACGTAGCTATACATAAATATGAGACTTTGAAAGTAATTAAATCTATATAGACGCCTGAAATAAATACACAGATTTTCCAAATAACCACTTTTAGCTCGTTCCATTGATGAGGACGTGAGCTATTTGCGGTTCTCATGAACGTACGTCAATGCGAATGTGGTTCGACGTGCCACGCCAATGTTGTTCAACCCTTCAATGTTAGCAGGGGATCCGATTGAGTTAACAGGAAATACAGGGTAGTTTTACATGGGGATTATACATACCAATCCTGAAAGTATGAATAGAGTTCGGATGAATAAATTGTACCGAAAGACATGTTTTTCAGTACAATATGGAAAATAAATGAAATATAATTGCAAATGGAATGCAAATAGGATTTGCCATTGAAGTATATTGTTATTGGATTCTATTCAGATACTTATTTAATAATGATTTGATTTTTATAAAGGTTATACCTATACCCATTTTGAGAAATATCAAATAAATATCTAATAATAAATTTAGCACAGCCAAAACTGGGGGTGGTAATGTTTCGACTCAAGTTAAAGTTGGCTTCGTTTGGAATTAAGATTTCAAGAGAACTCTCTCTGAGGGTTTCTTTTTAGTTCGTTCATATCCGATAGATGGCTAGTGGTGGTTGCCGAGGTTTTTAACTGTTCATATACCGAAAAGCGCAGACTTATTTGAAGTTATACTGGGGGCATGATCCTAAATGGCCTTCACTTGAATCAAACATAACATTTACTTGTTCGAACGTCAACAGGCCGGGCCGCATGAATCATATTTGTTGGATTTGGACGCAACCGAGACTCAGCACCGTCTCTCTTCCGGCCCCGCAGCTGCTCTCATCACGAAACCGCCGAGGATGAAATTCTGGGAACGACTTAAATGGGAGATACTTAAATGGGATTTCCAGTGTCATAAATTCTATGAATAATTATGAAGATAAATATTAACAAAAGTTTTTTTTTCCAAAGCACATTAAATTGTCCCGCTCTTTACGATACAGGTTCGGCTGGAAACGTCGGATTATCAACAAGACCTTGAGAACTGTCTCATCTCATCTGCATTATTTTCCATTCAAGAATAACTAAGTTTTGTCCCATGCATTTGGTGCCGTTGTTTTCGCATCAGCACTGGATGAATGAAGTTAACTGACGACTAAGTGAAAATGGCTATTACAGAAAGACTATTAGAACGATTTTAACCCCTACTTTGGGTTCCTTTGCGACAATTCATCATTTTGGGTTTCTTTTTAGAAAGATAGGTTCCTTGTTATTACAGCTCCTTCGGAACCAAAAATTTGTTTCTAATAGAAACCCCAGTTTTTTTTGGGTACTCTTAACTTGATTTCAATTATTAAGAGTCTACTGCAGAAATCAGCAGAAACACACTCGAATTCCAGTCACAAAATTACTAAACTTTCAGTGAAGGGCATCTGCTGACTACAACATCACTGCGAAGGAAGTCAGAGTAATTGTGCTTATGATCGGTGCTCTCGGAGGTGCGAAACTATTACTGGCTCGTAACCTTCAAACCATACCAGTCTGACAAAAATACGCCAAGGCACTTGCAAGATGGATGCAGAAAGTTGTCATCCTTGGGTCGCTTCGTGTCCTCAAGACACAAGAGGGTTTCTCCGGCCTGTCGTTATGATTTCATCGTGCCCTGTGCCTACCCATCTCATGGTCGTGTGACGTGGCCATATGTGTGATTTACAGCAGTTCTACTGGGAGCCGGTGCCATTTTAAATTGCAGCTGTTTCCAGTGGAAGCTAATTAAAATTTTATCTTATTTTGCAGAAAAGTTCTTCGTTGAAAATTCAGCTGTCTTCCAAAAAATGCGTCTTTTTGACTTGAAGATTCAACTATTTGGTTAAAAATGAAATTGTTTGTGGTTGAAATTAATTCTTTTTTGGTGGGAAATTCGTCTTCGTAGGTTGAAAATTTAACTAATTGACCTACATACACTGCATAAGACCTGTTTTGAACCTTCGAGGCCTGAATAAGACCTGTATTCATCCTCCTTGGTCCTATTTGACATTTCTTTGCCTTCTTTCGCCCTCGTGAGGCCTTTTATATCGAAACTCAAGGCCTACTTTAGACCCCCATAAGCTCCTTAGTGAAATTGATCATTTTTGAAGTCCTACTTTGGGCCTAGAATGTACTCCCTATCAAAAAGAAGTCAGAAATCATCAGGAATTCTGTTCTGACGATTTATGAATATTCCTGACGAGTCCTGACTTTTTCTCTGACGATTCAAACAATTTCAAAGAGTATTTCTATTAAAATTAAGATATAATCGAAACAAAAATACACCAACATGTCCCATTTAATTATATTAATTAATGTATAATTTATATAAATTAGATAAGTATATACATTCAATATATAAATGTTGATGAAAATATGTATTAACATTTATGAATTATATGTAAGATTATGTATGATGATAAATAATGGTGAATAATAATAAGTAATAGACGTATTTTATAATCTTCCAATAATATGTAATGACATTTTTGGAATAATACCTAATAATGCATGAATAAAAAGTGAAATGAGAAAAAATTAATAACAATAGTGTAAGATTAGAAGATCCAAATAAGTTATATACTCATGGAAATAATTTATAAGAGTTTTTATTATAGTTCTTTTTGGTTAGCGGGCACTCCAATACGTAGTTCATTCTCGATCTTCATATAAATACATAACTGTGATAAGAGATGCGACAGGAATAGCAATCACATCATCAAGAAGAGAGCATTTTTGCAAAAACATTCTAGTATCGTGCCTAAAACTGTCGCCTCGAGCTGCGTAAACATCGTTACGAGAAATTTGTCGTACTATAGCTAAAAATGCATAACTTCACATTGACATTCTCGGAGACCGCAGTCACAATTGATAACTTTGAGAAAACAATTAATGATTCACAATTCAAATTCATTGTTGTAAATATATTTTACAGCAGAAGAATGTGTCTGTAAATTGTTTTTATATGTTTCTGTGATATATAATTTACCATTTTTCAGCAATCTAGAATATTGCCATACCCTGAAATTTCTCAAATTTTACAAAGGTTGCATTGCGTTTTCAATGAAATCAGGTAATTCTGCTACGTACTTGTACACACCAACACTGTTACATTTTCCTATAATTCGTACAATGATTTTTACATGCCGTTTTTTTGCTAAACAAAAATCTTTGATTTCACCATCTGGTAACATTTCGATGAATCTTATCATTCGAATAAATCCATCCTGAGTCTTCACTATCTGTGTATCAATATGCGTGGTACCATGGATGAGGCGTAATAGTTCTCCATTTAATTTTTCATATTCAAAACAAGTATGTGCCCATAAAGGCCCCAGTCTTTGTACAATGATGGATAGGTGTAACAACTGATGCACATTAATTGAACAATATCTTAAACCGTACGAAATTTCAAATTCTCTTACATACTTATGTAAAAAATCGCGACTCGTTTCAATCGATTGTGGCGTGATAAATTCAGAACTAAGAATTGCTACTGCTTTTACTAAAAGGAGGTAGTGTTCAAACTAGTCCTGTCTAAATATGCCTTAGAAAATAGGAATGGAATAATAAAAAAAAAACCATGCCTTCAATTCCGAAGCTTTCCAGTGAACTAAGCAACATAACAGTCAGCAACATAACGTGGCATCCGATGAATGAATTTTGGAGGCTTAATTTGAAGTTAGTCATATATTATAATAACATCGATGGAAGCATAGAATGAGGAAGGTTCACCACGGTACTCTATACTAAGTAGCAAAGTCAACATTTTTTTCACCACACCGCCATCAATACCGTGCATACGATCAAGACCCATACTCCAAATGAAGTCTGGCATGAGTCTAGAAAGAGCTGTAGGTTCTTTCACACCCACTGTAGGTTCATCTACGGTACTCGTGAGAGAAAATGTGACAGAATTCTCTAAAGATCTTAATTCTGTGTCATTACCATAAGGAAATGCATGAACATGACCTTGCGGTTCTAAAGGTACACTAATGCCTTTAATTAAACAATGAGGGCAACCGTAGTTTCCATTTAAACTGACCAAATTCAAGCAGTCACTTCTAGCTGGTGCATCGCAAGTTCCTGATAAGAGAATTCCTTTTTCTCTTATCAACGAATTAACCTTTGGAATATATACTTGGATATCATTTGTCAGTTGTTACAAATCTGGACGAAGGCTGTAAAAAAATGTATTCATATTGGGCTTCGTATTCCCATACCATAGACCCACAAGTAAAATATTTTCCCTCTTTTTTCTCTTTTCGAAAGGCAACTGGTTGATGCATAAATAAATAGGTGTCACACTTATTTTCCTTGATTTAAAGACTGGAAAAGCATCTGCATACCAAGAAAGGGAAATGTTATTTTGATTCCACAAAAATCCATCGATTATCCATGATTGATACATACTACCATCATACACATCAGCAATAACACCCTGTTGATACATTAACCTATGGAATCGATCAGACGATCTATTCTGGATTTACCCAAATTATATTCGGACTTTAATAGAATTAAAATGAAAATATTGTTTTCTTAGAATCATTCGTTTGTGAGAAAGTTGATTGTGATGAAGAAACAGAAGATGCAACATTTATTAATCTGTGAAAAAGGAAAAACGAAACTATTGCAATAAGTAGAACACTAATTGAAACCGCTTTATTATTTTTATGATGTATATATAGTTAGTTAGTTTTAATACGGGCGGGAAGACCATGAAGAACTCCCCTGGCGCTCAAGCTATAAAGCCTATTGTGCCACACCCTTACTTATTTACTCTCAGCAGTCGACCCCAGACCTCTTGACGAAGCCCAGTACATCGACCACTGATCGCGTTTCGATTTCCTCTGTTTCCATAAAATGGACCCAGAGAGTCTGT
The DNA here is from genome assembly GCA_932178445.1 of Andricus quercusramuli. Taxonomy (NCBI): domain Eukaryota; kingdom Metazoa; phylum Arthropoda; class Insecta; order Hymenoptera; family Cynipidae; genus Andricus; species Andricus quercusramuli. The sequence goes on along the minus strand of CAKNXH010063922.1, from coordinate 310,225 downwards.
TGCCTGAGCCTGGCTAATGCCGGGCACTGGCATAATATATGCAGGGATGTTTCATCACCGCTGCCGCACCTCTTGCACTCCGTCGTGGGGCTATACCCCATTTTGTGCATATGATAGTTCAAGTGATTGTCCCCTGTCAGGGTCCGTACCACTGTCCTTATGCCTTTCTTGGGTAAACTCAGGATTTCCTTAGCTCTGTCTATCCTATAGGTATACCCCAGGATGGATTTCGCCGGACGGCAACCCTTGGTTTGTTCCCAGTATTTCCTGTGTTGTGTCGGATCCAGTTTTTAATGGCCATCCCGACACTGCAAGACGCTATTCCCAGTACCGGTTCCGGTCCTACGATTTCGCTCGCTGCACTGCACTTTGCCAAATGATCCGCCTTTTCGTTGCCATCGATCCCTGTGTGACCAGGGACCCATATGAGAGACACTTTGTTTCACTCTGCAAGTTGGTTTAATGCCTTTTTGCATTCCCAAACCATTTCTGATGTTATGTCTGGTTTCCGTATTGCAGTTAGTGTCGTTTGGCTGTCCCAACAGATCGTGATCTGTCTGGCAGCAGAGTTTTGCTCTATTAGTCTTTCAGCACAGCGAAGGACGGCCAGGACCTCCGCTTGAAAGACAGTAGCGTGTCGCCCAAGTGTGATCCCTATCCCTCTCCCTCTCTTGTCGTCATAAATTCCTGCTCCTGGCCCTCCCTCTCCCCTGGAGCCATCCGTATACCAGATTTCCCCCTGGAGAAGCGGGTTACCATTTTCTTTCCACATATCCCTGCTTGGGATATAGACGCGGAAAGCTTTGGTGAAGTTGGAGCGTTTCGTTATTTTATCTTAAATCATCTGTGGAATCGGCAGTGTGCTGATATCACTCGGGAGTCTAGTGTGTTTAGTCCCCAGAGTCCATCTATTTGCTCTTGCCAGGCGGCCCATCGCGTGAGCCGCTCTGGCGGTTATCGCAACATTTTGGGTTCCTCACAGAGCATGAATCCTATCGCCGCTGTGGGCGCAGTCCTCATTGCTCCAGTCAAACCCCTAAATGCTAGCGTTTGTAATCTTCGCAGCCTGTCCTTCATTATTTTAAATTCCGCTCGTGGCCACCAGACGTAGGTGGCGTAGCATGCTTCCTATCCAGCATACTAGCTGGTCCGGCATACCACATCTCAAAGCCTCTCAAAAGATGAGTTCTGGAGGAGTATTGCTGAAGGCAACCTCTATATCCAAGAAAGCGCCCACAGCATACTTCGTTTGTTCCAACTGCTGCTCTAATGTTGCTACAACAACATGAAGCGCAGTTTCTTCCGAGCAGCCTGCCTGAAAAGCATGCTGCCCTCTATGAAGCGGGGAGGCCAAAAGCAACTCATCCCTAATGTATCTCTCGACCAGCTTCTTTAGCGTTTTCAGGATAAAAGATGTTAGGCTGATTGGTCGGAAATCTTTGGCAGCAGTGTAACCCTCCCTCCCAGGTTTGGGTATGAAGGCCACTCTGCCATCCTTCCATGCCGATGGCACTTGTTTAAGGGCTATACTTGCCCTAAATAATTTCGTCAGAGGAGGGACGACCAAATCCATGCCTTTTTGTAAAAGCGCTGGAAAAATGCTATCCGCCCCTGGTGATTTAAAGGGGCAAAAGGGCCCTACGGCTCATTCCACCTTTTTGTAATCAGCGACCTTAGCGGTGAAACTCCAGTCGGCCCTCTCCACCCTCTGGCCCCGGTCTTCCTCCTCTTGGTCGGTTCGGATTCGCTGAAAACCCGGGAAGTGAACTTCCATCAAGTGATTCAGCGTTGCTTCTTCATCTTCGGCAAACTTATCATTATCTAGCCTTATGAGCCCGAGGCGAGCTTCCGGATTTTTCGCTAGGATCTTGTGGAGCTTCGCTGTTTCCGTAATGTTTTTCGATTCCTCGCAGAAGCCCCTCCAATGTTCCTGCTTATACTTCCTTATATTTTTATTGTATTCGCACTAGGCCGTCTTATAGTTGTCCCATTCCGAAGGCAATTTAGTTCTATTTGCCCTGTTGCACAACATTCTTGTCTTTCTACGGAGTCACTCCAGGTGGGTGTTCCACCATTCTGTTTCCTTCCTAGACTTGATTGTGTTTGTAGGGCAATTGCTCTCATATGATGTTGTAAGAGCCCTTCGCAGAAAATCCGCTGCGTGCTCAAACTCATCAATGGTACCATAGCTTGTGGGGAATTCCGCAAGCCTCTCTTCGAGTTCCTCTTTATATGAGTCCCAAAGTGTATTTCTGGGGTTTCTGACATTAGAAACCGACGTTTTTTCTAGGGTTAATCGGAACATGATGTGTTTATGGTCCCAAAGAGACTTCTCATCGGAGATACTCCAATCCACTACCCTGCTTCTCAGTGCACCTGAACATAGAGTCAAATCGAGAACCTCAATCCTGTTTTTAGTCTGCAATGTGGGAGTATCACCCCGATTTAGAATCTCTAGCTCTGTGCCTGCTATGAATTCAATTAAATCTCTCCCTCTGTTATTGATGTTTGTGCTTCCCCATACCGTATGGTGAGAGTTCGCATCACAACCCAACAGCAGAGGAATCTTGTTCTCTTGACAATACCGAATTAGAGGCTCAACCTCTCTGGGAGGCGGGGGTCCCTCGGCATCACTATGAAAGTAAGCCGAGACAAGAAATACCTCTAGCCTTTCTCCGCTACTGCCCCCGAGTCTCACCTTAATAACGGTGAGATCTCTGGAGCAGAATTTAGGCAACAAGATCGCATCCATTTTGACGGCTATGCATACCCTTGACGTTTTTTCAAGTGGCCCCTTACATATGGAGCCACATTCTGACCGGCCGCAAATCCTTTCCCTGTATAACCAGGGTTCTTGGATTAGGGCGATCCCTGTCTGCACCACAGTCATGCGTCTGGCTAGAACCGTCGAGGCGACTTTGCTGTGGAGCAAATTAATCTGCGTAATGGAGATTCCCGTCTCAGATATTAAGAGGCTACTTCGGAGCATCTGCGGATCTCAGTTGGGTCACTCGGAAGGGCTCCACCATCTTCACTATTTCGCACCGCCTCTGGTGGATTGCCCCCTACGGAGCCTCCCACTTTTGGCGGTGGTTTAGGAGATGGACCTGAAGCGGATCCCTCATCGTTTGTGTTTTGTTATTTTGAATTATCGGGTAACATTTCTGTCCCACGAGAAGCCAGGGAAATAAGAAACACCCCCCACAGAGCCCCGCTTGCAGGGGGGGGGGGTGTCTACATACTATGGGATTCTACCTGGTGTCCCAAAGTCCCCGTTAAGACACCTCCTTCGAGATCCCTACCTGTCCACCTCTGCTGAGGGGGGCAGGCCGGGATATCAAAGGATTTGTTAACCCTGGTACCATTCAGCTCGCGACACGGCGATTACATCTTAGCTTGGGAGCATGAGAACTCGCGCTCTCGATATTCCAGTGGGCTTTGCCATTACCCCCTGGAAGGACCGCTCCTTAGTTTGAGTCTCACCGACCAGAGTCCGTCAGTTCCCCAGAGTAGCCACGCCTCGCGATATAGCCCCTCAGGTTCACCTATTCCAGATCTGTGGTCAATGAGCCCCGTAAGCCCTCCCACCAGCTACAAGGTCCCGCGATCCCTAGGGAGAGATGATGTATGTATAAATATATGTAAATATATATTCTCTGCAAAATATAAATGCATTTACACAATATTTTTGTGCATTGGAAATTATTATTTATTAAAAATATGGGGGGCTGAAATTTCAACCGTTATAAATAAGCGCCCGTAAACGGCATGTGCGGGACAAATGCGGAGTAGAAAAATATGCAATGAGCTTAGGCCTAATTTGGCCCTACAAGCCCTATACCACAGGCCCTTCTTAGGTCCTCAGAGTGCTGGTAATGGAAATAAGTGGACCTGTGAGTGTCATAGGAGGGCTTGCATTGTATAAATTTTCTATGGACCTCCTTAACCCTGCTTAAGTGCTATAATTTAAGGTCCAAAGCAGACCCAAATTTTCGACTGGCGTTTGTTCAAAATTCAGCTATTTGGTTGAAAAATCATATTTTTTGTTTCAAAATTCATTCTTTCGGGTTTAAAAGTGAATTGTTTTCTAAAACGTTCGAGTAATTAGCTTGAAAACTCAACTGTCTTGTGGCAGATTCATCTCTTTTGGTAGAAAATTGATTTTTGTTACTTGAAAATTCAACTATTTGGTTGAAAGTAAAAATATTTCGACTTAAAATCTTAAGCGGTCCATATTGAATTCAATATGGTACCTATACATTTATTTTATGCATTGAGAGCATTTTGGGCTGTAAAGTTCGTTAAATTATTATGTTTGTATGTTTTGTAACTTATTTTACACACTTATCAAATTAACTGAAAGCAAAAATTGTCCCTAAAAGGGGGGAGGTAATTTGTATTTGTGGCATCACCCTGGATTCAAGCTTTGTGTGATGATCTGTGCTGAAGAAGGGGAGGGGTAGACAAATGTTCGAAATAGCGTGTCGTAGTTTTTGAACAGTCCATTTGGGGCCGTAGGTAAATTACACAACGGATTATCGGCCCTCCCCACATCTCTCTGTCCCCACCCCCCTTTAAAAAATGTAACCGTAACAAATTTACTGCCCCCATACTAAATTTCCATCTGGGATTAAAATTTGGAGAGTCTATTTTTACATATGAATATTGTTTATAAAGAGGGAGTTTGTTCTGCAAATGATGCGCTTAGAAACATATTTAGCAGGTGGAAAATAATTGATTACGTATTTCTCAAGATAAACAATAGCTCAAGGATGATTATCATACAGTTACAAAGCGGAAAAGCGTCGCGTTGCAGGGATTACTGGCAGAACATCTACCTCGGCGTGTAGTTCTCACGAGAAAATACGTAATCCCGCAATATCCGCAAGCCGTGTAAACGGTGTTGATCCTCTTCGTTTTCAGGATAAAGTACAAACAGATATATACATAGCAAGTACCGAGTTTTTGGTTAATCACTCACTATTGAATTAAGGTTTCTAAACATCATTTTATGATATATATTCACGCAATCTGTTCTATCACTATAGCGAACAATCGGTGAAGCATCTACAGTGAACTTTACGATACAAATTATTTCATTTTCCTTGCTAGAGGAAATTTTGTTTGAACATATTCAGAAGTATTAAAATCTATATTATCTAGGTAAACAGTGAGTTACCAACAACTTAAGAAGAAGTTTTTAGAAAAAGAATAATATTAATTTATGTGTTTCTTATATTGTAACGACGATACAACTTCTTGTGAGAGGCCGATTTTTTCCTGTTTTTCCACAATACCTACCCAGGTGAAAAATTTTGGTATGGGATTGATGTAGGAAAACATCTGGGAAATTGTATGGGAGTCATCTCTCAGATAGTATAGTAAAGGTATGGTAAATGAGACTAATCCATACTTCATGTACATTTGAATAAAGTATATTGAATGCATATCTCAAATATAGTTAAAGTATATCGATGTACGGTTGCAGTATAGGAAAAGCATTGCTACAGTATATCTGAGAAGTATAGCTGCAATATAACTGAAGTACAGCTCAAGTATACAACTAGAGACCTAAAATCATGCTCTTCTTAACATAAAAAATATTGCTAGCAATTTGTAAAGTAAGTAAAATCTTAATTGTAAATTCAATTATTTGATTTTATGTTATAAATAATATGAGATTGAATATTTCACATGAATAATAATTTGATTACAACTTTCTAAGTTTTTATGATAAAAATACTACATACTGTTTAGGAATCAATGATTCTGAGTCTTCTCCGAACAATTATCCATTATAGATCCTCATGTTCTGTGATGATTTCCCATAAAGCTGAAAACAGAGATGGTTATGTTTAATTCCGAAGTCTTGTTTTGTGAGAAAAAATTGAACGAATTTTTTTGGAACTTCCAAATTTTCTTATTAAGTTTTTGCCTTGCAGTCTTGAATATTCTGCAATACACATTTTTCTCAGCACGGAGAAAAATGGAAGGTCAGTTTAGCCATATAGATGTGCGGACCGACTATATAGCAGGGTTAACTATAGGACAGCCCTTGAATATGGCTAAAGCGACTATCTCTAGAAGGTTGAAACAAGAGGTTCAAATCGATCATCTCAGAGTGTCGACTTGGTCATCTCGTACGGTCGACTCAAGCGTCATATAGAGTCGAACCGATCATCACACAGGGCGGAAAAGATCGTTATAAAGGGTCGAATCACTCATCATAGAGGGTAGATTTGGTCATATCAGATAGTCAGATAGTCAGATAGTCAGATAGTTGCGACTCTTGCATGAAAAACATCAGCAGCGTATGGACAATGGCGCAGTACGCGGGTACTCACATGCGGAGATTGCGCAATATTATGTATTCCAATTGGAAAGGTTTCAGACTTTTTTTATGCGAAAGTTCTTCTTTTTATGCGAAACTGACATAAGTAAAAGCAGGTCATAACGATGAAGCTTACTAAGAGAGTGTTAGCCCGCGAAGCGCACAATAGCGAGCACACGAAGTGCGAAAACCTAGAGGAACCGATCTTAAAGCTTCAGGCAAATGTGTCCGAGCGCGTAGCGCGAGGTGAACACATTATCGAGCGCGAAGCGCGAGATAAAAATATCATCGATTCATCATCATATTTGAAAATTATTGAAACAATTTGAATTAGTTTAAACAATTTTTTATCCTGTAAATCTTGAAGAGTTACTATTTTCTTAAATTGATAGCGCACTTAATGAATGTTAAGAGTGATACTTTTTGTTAAAGACAATTTGAAATTATTTAAACAATTAATATTCATTCACTTACGCTATTTCATTGAAGGTGGAGAAAATCCTATTTTTTCGAATCTCTTCATCATTTCTTTAAACACTTTTTTGAAGTTACGTTAATGATAGTTTTTTTCAGATTGATTTTGTTGAGATATCTAAGAAAATAGTGAAAAATTACGCAGAAAAAACTAAGAATAACATTTGTTGCAGGAAATTTTGTAGAGCGATAAAGTTTTGTTCAGCCAACTTCGCGTCTTTAAAAATACATGTGTTTGTCATGGAAAACAAAAGAAAGTTTAACCAATATATGTGTAAATTTTATCCAGTGAAGATAATTTTTGTTGCGAAGAATCTTTCGTCGAAAATCGATGTACAGTTTATCTTCTGTTTTTTCTGTGTAGCACCAAAGTGTGAGAATTTCGAAAAGACTAGAATTTTCTCCATCTTACCTATAAAAAAGAGTAAGTGATAATAATTGTTTAAATAATTATGAACTGCCTTTCACAAAAAAATCACTACTAACATTCATTAACTGCGTCAATGATTCCCGGATACAATAACTTTTTACGATTATATGAAAAAAAATATAGTAATATAGAAATGATTCGATTTGCCAAATATCTTAAACAAAAAGTATTATTTTTGACTTTCGTGAACTATATAATTACGAACTGTCTCCCGTTATGGAATTTTCCAGAAGACTCATCCTTTTTCCAGCTCGGTCAGTGCTAACGTTATTAAAAATGCCGTAATACTAGCCATAGCTCCATACTTGACCGGTTAGTTTTATGAAAAATTTCGTAATACTACTCAGTTCCATATCCTTTATCCCGATAAATAGTAACTTTGCATGATTTACTGGAAAAATTGTTCAAAGAATTAAAAATAAGTTTCAAAATACTTGATAGCTTGTCACTTATTAAATAATATAATTTACGTTTAGAAATCTCATCGAAAAAACTGTTTTTAGTATGGATTTTACATAAACCTGCTATGTTGCATTTTTTGTGCATTTTCCGGACCTGATACGAGGAGTTCGTGGGGGGGGGGGATTAAGAGTTATCAGGTGAAAATTATACCTTAAACTTTCCTTAAGAAGCAACTAAACTTTAATTTACAAAAAGTTAATAAAAAGTACATTTTTCTCATTCTTCGAAACTGAGCTCTTCCCATTTAAAATCCCATGTTATTTCCAAAAGCCTGGGAGTACGGATTATACGGGTTAATATTGACAGAATTGAAAAAAAATTATAGAATTGATTTTTTTCGGAAAATGAAAAAACTGGAGGGAATCGGTCGCAAAAAATATAAAATAACTTTTCATGGACCTACCTAGTGAACCTGTCGAAAAAGACTTCACATTATTGGATCATTCTGTTGCAGATCTAATTGATACCTCCAGAAACTCAAATACACTCGTATGGGTAATAAGAATGTTTACCAACGTACAATGAAAAAAAAAGTTTTTGAATCAAAAAAGATTCCTTTGATTCAAAGAAATGGTCGTACTGAATACGTCCAATCATGTATTTCTTCAATCAAAAGAAATCCTTTAATTGTATGGAAAATAAAAAATTATTGAAGCAAATAAATAATTACTTCAGCCTGTGAAATATTATTTGAGCGGATGGACCATGTCTTCAACTGAATGAAATCAGGGATTTGGATTTACAAATCAGTCAGTTGATATGGTCGAATATAACTTAAATTCTAAGAAATATTTTTTTAATTGAAAGCAATGTCGATCGGATAAAATGAAAGTTTTTTTAATTGAAAGATTTGATTTCTTGTTTCAAAGAAGCGTACTGTAAACTTTATTAAATATTTCCTATAACCAAAGAAATGACAGTTAACGGTATTATTGAATGAAAGAAATTGGAATTCCTAGGAAAGAAAAATTCGATTTATATCAAGAAATGTTAGATGAAATCAAAAAAATATTTCTTTCACACAAAGAAATATGTAGTTGACGTCAATAGCAGTTTCGTACACTGAAAAACAGGATTACTTGTACCAAGTGAATTTTTACTTGGCTGAAGTAAGTGAAAGTTTGATTCAAAAGTACGACCTATTGGTTGGAGGGGAATATTTCTTTAAATCAAAGAAATATTAATTAAAGACAAAAAAATACATTTTAAACCAAATAAATGACTCATTGTTCCAAATGAATTTGCCATGAATGGGAATTAATATTTCTTTGAAATGAGAATATGTGAATTGATGGAAAGAAATATATTTTAAAGTCAAGCAAATATTTTATTGGCTCATAAAACTATTTCTTCGCATCAAAATTCTAAGTATTTGAAGCAAAAAAGTATCCCACTCATTCAAACAAATATTTCTTTTGCCTAAACCATGTGCGAGTGCAATAAAGTAGTTCGTACTTCAACTGCAGTACATATTTTCCTGAATGAAAAAATGGATTCTTTCAGCTTGAATTATAATTAACATTGTTATTATTGAACATATTTTATTTAGTTTAAACAACTCATATAATTTAAAATCTGGATGAACCTGAAACAGAAGAATTCGATGAAAAATCCACCTCCAGCAGGAATCGAGTTCATTGAACCAAAAAAATATTTCTTTGAATGAATAAGCAGATTTCAACGAATCTATACTTTTGGAATAAAATAAATGGTTTTCTTGAATGCAAGGAATATTTGTTTGAATCAAGAAGATATAGCCAAAGAATTTATTTCTCCAGATCAACAAAAGATGTGTCTGGTTTAAATAAAAATTGCTCCTATTAAAGAATATTTCCTTGATGCTAAGAAATAGGATTCAAGTAAATGCATTTTCTTGGTTCTAAATTTTTTTTTTTTTAGTGTAGTTCAAAAGATAAATTATTGTTAGAAAATAACGCAGTTTGAATTTTCACGTATTTTTTCTCTTGAAGGAAATAAATATTGCTTGATTTTGTATCAACTTTGTCTATCAGATAAATACACATGTACAGAGGCCACAAAAATATTATTCTTTAGCCCAACCATGTATATAATACACGCAACGCCCTTCCCTAACGCAAAACATCGCACGCCGAGGGTATCGGTCGAAATGGTCCTTATATACTAACCAAGAAAATTCTTACCGCTTGTGAGAAACGACCAGTGCCGGACATAAAGTTTTTGGCGGACCGTGTTATATTTAAATTTCTTACTTTAACCTCAGATATTTTTGTGACATTTGTAACTGAAATGTTGTATAATAACTAAGGGGTAGTAGGCTATAATGGCAAGCTTTGAAACGCAGCGCGTCCTCGGGTTGCGGATAGAGGAACGGCCCGTTAGGCTGAACAGCCCCTCAGGTTAGCTGCGAATACAAGAATAAGCAGCCGCGGACAGCCGATAGGAACCAGTCGTGGGTGTGGTGAGCCCAGCCTAAGATGTTGGCCTAGCACTGGTAGAAAACACGATGACCATGGCTTGGGAGGACCCACCCATTCACGTTCATGCGCAATGAGTGGGTCCTGGCAGGCCGGGGTGCAGCGTGTATCCACCTAGAAACACTACCCCGAACCAAAACTAAAAATCTTGTAAGGGAAAAATCCTGCTGCCCATTGGACACCGCAGCGATGACACTGCCCGCAAGGGATGTGTGGAATGATTCGCCTGTATAGGGCCAAAGGGGTACTGATGCCAGTATAGGCGCGCTGCCTTGCAGGGGGACGTTAGGATACGAGGATGAAACTGTAATGTGTCTGACGACAAGTTGACATGGTCCTTGTCAGAGTCGGAAAGCTCCCATACTTAGACCTAGGGAGGTATGGGGGTTATCACTCCTGGGACAGTGGACTCACCTACGATCGGAATAGGATCCTAACGTGCGGATTATCTTGAAACTACCATGGCTAACTTGCAAAAACAAAAAACTACAGTTAAAGATCTAAGGGTGGGAACTCTAAACGCGCGTAGTCTAAATACTGGCGGATTTAGCGAACTCATTGGGATAGCAAATAAATACAAAACTGACTTAATAGCACTTCAAGAAACCTGCTGGCCGGGCGATTTCGCGTCAATTTCTAAGGATAACTATACTTTTCACTATGGGGGAGCTAAGGAGTGGAGACTGGGGACCGGTTTTCTTATTAATAAACGAATCTCGCAAGCGGTTATCGACATGCAATTCATTAACGATCGGTTATCATACATTGTACTGAAGGGTATTTTCAACAAACAGGTATTAATCAATGTGCACTGCCCCACCGAGGACAAAGACGAAGACACTAAAGATCTCTTTTACGAAACAATCGAGCAGGTTTTTGACAAGTTCTCAACTTTTGACGCAAAAATAGTATTGGGGGATTTCAACGCGAAAATTGGAAAAGAACCGATGTATAGGCCTACAATAGGATCAGAAAGTTTGCATGACGTCAGTAACGACAATGGAACTAGAGTAATAAACTTTGCAGCTTCAAAGAACCTTGTTGTCAAAAGCACATATTTCAAGCATAAAAACATACATAAGGCCACCTGGAGATCACCAGATGGTAACACTCATAATCAGATCGATCACGTTCTAATTGACAGAAGACGTCATACAAACATTCTCGATATAAGATCGTATAGGGGAGCGGATTTAAATTCAGACCATTTTCTCGTGATAGTAAAACTAAGATCTAGGCTAGCGATCAGTAAGAAAACAGGACGCACAGAGCCAACAGTTCGTTTCAATATAGATAAATTCATAACAGCAACAGAAACATTAAATTATCAAGTTGAGATTTCTAATAGCTTTGACGCTCTCCAAGAACAGAGCGACGATAACAATAATTACGAGGAGGACCCGGAAACCCTGTGGAGCAATATAAAAAAGGCGGTAAAGACAGCCGCGAAACTTACGATAGGTTTAAAGAAAGTAACAAAAAGCAAACCATGGTTTGACGAAGAGTGCAAACTCTGGTTTGAAAAACGCCGGAAGGCCAGACTAATTAGTTTACAAAATAAGTGCGATCAAACACATAAGAAGTATCTCGAGATTAGTAAACGTACAAATAGGCTCTATAGATCCAAGAAAAGGGAGTGGGAAAAGAATAAAATACTAGCAATAGAAACACATAATAAACAGAATAACCCGCGCGAGATGTACAGGGGAATCAATTTTATAAGGAAAGGCTTTCAAAGTAGAACGGAAGTAATGAGGGACGAAAATGGCAATCTAGTAGCCGATGCGACAGAGAGACTGAATTTATGGAAAGACTATTTCGATAAACTATTAAATGTACGCGAAGCCCCCATTGAAGGTAATCTCGGCGAAATCCACACTGCTGATCTATTAATTGATGACCCTGCTGATATAGAAATAAAAATGGCTATAAAGAAGTTGAAAAATAACAAAGCCGCGGGCATCGACGACCTACCGTCAGAACTGATAAAAAATGGAGGCCCTTGCCTCACAAGACAAATTATTAAATTAATACGCGCAGTTTGGAAAACAGAACGCATGCCGGAAGAATGGAATACCTCTATCGTTATTCCCATCTTTAAAAAAGGCGATAAAACTGACTGTAACAATTATCGGGGAATTTCACTTGCATCTTCGTGCTACAAGATCCTGTCTAATGTAATCCTAAGTAGACTGACTCCTTTTGCCGAGGAAATCATTGGGGATTACCAGTGTGGATTCCGCCGAAACCGATCTACAAGCGATCAAATGTTTACAATTAGGCAACTGCTAGAAAAAAAAATGGGAATTTAAAGAAGTAGTGCATCAGCTATTTATCGATTTCAAAAAAGCTTACGACTCTATTATACGCGCACGAATGTACTGGATCCTAGAGTTCTTGGGTGTACCAAGAAAATTGGTTAGACTTATCGAAATTTGCTTAAGCGGCAGTAGGGGTAGAATACGCGTAAACGGTAGTTTATCTGAAGAGTTCTCGATCCGCGATGGCCTGAAACAGGGCGATGCACTTTCGTGCGTCCTTTTTAACTTGGTTTTAGAATACGTGGTTAGGCAAGTGCAGGCGAACCCGACCGGTGCTACCCTCAATGGGATAGTACAAATTCTTGGATATGCGGATGATCTCGACTTACTAGGGGATGATAAAGAAACGGTAGCTAAAAATGCAGAAATCTTGATCACAAAAGCCAAAGATATTGGCTTAGAAGTTAGCGAATCGAAGACAAAATATATGACCGTCGGCAGATCCGAACAAAGTAATCAAGACGGGGATCTAATGGCTGGAAATATGAAATTTGAAAGGGTTAGCGAGTTTAAATACCTCGGGTCAATTATAACTAGCGAAAATAAGATTAAAACGGAAATCAACGCGCGATTGCATGCTAGCAATGGGTGCTATTATGCAGCAAACACACTATTAAAATCGCGATTGCTATCTAGAAACATCAAAGTAAGAATCTACAAAACAATAATAATGCCGGTCGTCATGTACGGGTGCGAAACGTGGGCGCTGACGAAGGGAGAGGAGAATAGGTTTAGAGTTTTTGAGAATAAAGTACTTAGAAAAATCTATGGTCCAAAAAGGGACGAAGAGACCGGCGAATGGAGAAAACTGCATAATGATGAGCTGCATGCTCTCTACGGGTCAGCAAATATTAATAGAGTAATGAAAGCGCGTAAACTAAGATGGGCGGGGCATGTAGCAAGAATGGGAAATGAAAGAACAGTGGCGCAAGTTTTAAGAGGGAGGCCGATTGGTAAGAGACCCTTAGGCAGACCGAGAAACAGATGGGAGAAAAATGTAAGGGAAGATTTAAAAGAACTAGGACATGATTACTTAAACTGGATGGAGGATGCACAGGATAGAGATGTGTGGCGGTCTCGGGTTAGTGAGGCAATGAACTTTCGAGTTCGAACTGCTAATCTATAATAATAATAAATTATAATGTGATTTTGATGTGGTGCATTTTTTAGGGTCAAGCTCACATTATTAGCGAACACGTGTTAGTACTCAAATGCTTTTTTGTTTTAACAATATGAAGATTATAGAGTAAAAAGTATACGATATGATAATTCTGGTTTAAAAGAATATACCTCGAAATGAAAAGTATGAACTTAGAAGAAATAAGTTTCAAACATTCAAAAATTTCTTATACGTGAAAACTAAATTTATGAACGATTTCACTAATTGAAATCATTACGACTTGTTTGTTCAATGTTCAGATCTTGGCAGAATCAAAGATTCTTTGATTCTGCCAAGATCAGCGCAGTTAAAAAAAATCGATTATATTCAACGGTATATAAACCCAACAAAATGTTATTATTTACACTTTTTCCCGAATATATTTGAAAGAGTGATAAAAAATATTCTAATCTAGTATTAAAGATTTGATGCAGAAATGTTGTATCTTTTACCCTATCTTAAGAAAAAAAATGTAAATTGTTTTATTATGAAAATTAAATGATTGATTCTTGAATTTGTGGAAAAATGTTCAATATGAAATATTTTCTTTTCAAATTAATGACCATTCAAAACAAGACATACCAAAATTATAAGAAAATATAGAACAAATGTACCGGTGAAAATTCCACCATATATGCGTTGATTACAATTAGTATAACAATCATTAAAATATTTACAAACATGAACTTTGAATTTTTTACCCTAAAAGTAATATATTTAAAATGTGTATAAACTATTTTCAATTTAAAAATAATATAACAGGAATAGACTCATAACTAAACTCTTTTATTCAATTTGAATTTGGAAACTAAAATAAGCTGTCACCAGTCAAATATTCGAAACGAAACAATTTGATAGTGAATTGTTTTAAATAGAAAGTCTTGAATCAATAAAATTTCAGAGTGCAAAGTGTAACCTTTTATTGTAAGAAGTTTAATTGTTTCATTTTGTTGAATTTTTAAAATGCAAGTGAAATTTTTTAGTTTTAGTTTATAAATAACAACTGACCAATTATAGATTGTAAACGACTTAAGAAAAAATATTTAACTTCTGATATAAAAAGTGCTTGGTTTTAAACGATTATTTGAAAAATTTTTGAGTTTTAATGTTTCTAACTTAAAATTGCTTCAAAATTATATAATTTTCAAAATTTGAAAATTATAAAATTATTATAAAATTATTCATTCTTCCATTTGAAGAATGGAAAATGAAAACGTGGATTTATATGTTATTTTATTTCAAATTATTCCATTGAATAGTGCTGTACTATTATTGAAACGTGCTGTAATTTTGAGCGACCAAGAAACGTGATTTTCACAGCCAAAATGTAGTTTCTCTACAACTTGTTCGTAATAATCATTTGAAACTTTTACGGCTCCGAATTTTCATATTTATTATCAGTTCTGTAATTATTATGAATAAACAGTTCGAGATGATTTACAGAAAAGTCATTGTTAATTCACCGAATTTTTCTCATATCCGCCATATCGTATACTAGTTCAGTACAATTCCTCACGTACAAACTTTTTTCGTGTAGGTTTACTATCACTTTATAAAATAATTCTTTGGGAGGCAGAAATATGGCTTTGCGACAAATTTACTATTCTTTGAATTATGTATGAAATTCATCACTTTTAATAAACTTATCCTTGTATTTGAAACAAAATTTCTTTGATAGACATTCATGAGAATGATTTAATTTCTCGTAACTGAACTTAAAATGCAAACTTAAATTTTCTATGATAAAATTTTTTACCAAAAGCTATTTAAATATTTTGTATGACATTTGAAATTGTCTT
The DNA here is from genome assembly GCA_932178445.1 of Andricus quercusramuli. Classification (NCBI taxonomy): domain Eukaryota; kingdom Metazoa; phylum Arthropoda; class Insecta; order Hymenoptera; family Cynipidae; genus Andricus; species Andricus quercusramuli. The sequence goes on along the minus strand of CAKNXH010063922.1, from coordinate 294,793 downwards.
AAATCTGTATAATTCATCATGAAGATATAGGGCAAGAAAAAATCCCTTACTGGCTATTATTTAATTTTCCAAAGTTCAACTCATCTTATTTCATGTTGACAAGAGTTCGCAACAAAATTTCGGTAAGGTACCAATCGGATTATTATTTTTCTGTAAAATTGATTAACAGGAAATTACTTATTCAAACGAAGATTTCTTTCATTCAAATGAATTCGCGTTTTATTTTCTTTAAACATGTTTTAAATAAAAATAATAATTTCATTGCGATGACTATGTTGACTTCTGGCTCGGGATTAATTTTTTTTTCAGTTTCATGAACATAAATTTATATTAAGAGAATATTTTTTATATCTATATAATTTTTGCGTCGTGTTGACTATGATAATTGTTAGAATACAATAAATATTTGCTGAATTAAATGTAATATTCCCTTGTCACAAAAGAATATTTGTTCAATTCAAATAATTATTTGATTGCAATGATTATGTCGACTTCTGGCATGGAATAAATTTTTTTTTAGTTTAATGAGTATATATTTATATTAGAAGAATATTTTTCAAATTTAAATATTGTTTACATTGTGTTGATTATGATGAGCGTTAGAATGCAATAAATATTTGTTTAATTGAATGAATATTCTTTTATCTTCAATTAATATTTCTCCAATTTGAGTCATCATTTCTTTGCAATGATTATCTCAACTTCTAGCATGCAATAATTATTTTTTTGCAATTTAATGAATATACATTTGCATTATAAGAATATTTCTCCCATTTAAACAATTTTCTCATTGTGTTGATTGTGATAATTGTTAGAATGCAATAAATATTTGTTTAACTGAATAAATATTCATTTATCTTGAATAAATATTTCTTCAATTTAAGTCATCATTTCGTTGCATCAATTATATTCACTTATAGTGTCTAATAATTTTTTTTTCAGTTGAACGAATATAGATTTATGGTGAAAGAATATTTTTTGAATTTAGATAATTGTTTCATTTTAATGATTTTGACAGTTCTTAGCATGGAATAAATATTTCTTCGATTGGATGAAAATTCATTTATCTTGAGTGAATATTTTCTTGACTCAAAAAAAAATAAATTAATTGCTCCAATGATGTATGAATTATTTAATTTTGGAACATATTTATTCGTTTCAGAAAATCGATTTCATTGGACTAAAGAAGGTGTTCTTTAGGTGCCTAAAACATATTCAATAAACCTAGGTTCCTACCTTCTAGGAAATCATTTTTATGATTCAATATTTTTCACTTTTAATGCGAAGAAATATTTACTTATATTAAAGAAATATTACCAAAGAAATCATTTCCTTGAATTGATGTTTGAATCTTTCGCATCTACAAAATATCAACTTAACTGAAGTAAACAATTCCTTGGTACGCAGAAAAAAAAACTAAAGAAACGCATTTCCTTGAATCAAGTAAATTTTTTTCCAGTGTACAAGTATCTATTTTATATCCCCATAATTTTATGGAATGTATTTTTATCTTTAATAGGTGTCTTTTATATTATCTCACGACCGTGAGATGGGTGGTTACAGTCTGCGCGAATTCAATACGATGACCCGGCGAAAGTCTCGTGCACCCTGAGGACACGGAGCGACCCAAGGACTACCGCCTTCTGCATTCTCCCTGCAAGTGCCTCAGCATTTTGTTGACACGCAGGGATGCTTTTCAGGCTATTAACAAGTGAAACCTTGGCACCTCCAAGAGCGCCAATGATCAGGACGATTAGCTTAACAGAATATTCCGGGTATAACCGTCGCAACTCCCTCATAAGGTCTTTATACCTTTCTTTCTTTTCTTTCTCCTTCGCTGTGACGTTTTTGTCCGCTGGTGCCGAAAATTCGATAACGAACATGGTTCGTTTCTCGAAGTCAAGAAGAACCATGTCAGGCCTCGAGTGCGCAACAGAAACAATTGTCGAGAATATGAAGTTCCAATATATGCGGCACTTCTCATTTTCGACAATTGACTCTATTTCTCTAGGGGCGTTCAGCGGAGAGGTATTTGGGCCAATGCCGTAAGAGTAACAGAGATGGTAATAAAGCACTCTCAGTGCCGCATTGTGCCTTTGGATGTAGGTTGTTCCCGCATGAGCTGGACAACTAGATAGTATGTGTCCTAGATGCTCGGGGTGTTCATGACACGCTCTGCAGCTATCATCGGGAATATCTTGGCTCAAAATGTGGCGACGGTATGCTAGAGTGGAAATGACACCATCTTGACATGCCAAAATGAAGCCCTCTGTGCCCGACTTCAATCCGGGTGATCTAAGGAAAGCAAACGTCAGCTCATACGACATCGACTGATCTTCCACATTTCTGTGGAAGATGCCGTGCATCTTCTTGTCGAGGAGCTCTTCGCGGAAGTTTTTCTCCTGTGCTTTCTTAATCCGGGCCTTCAGGAGTGAGTATTTAAGATGGATAAGATTTGATGCATTTCGCTCACCCCTGATATTGAAGTCAAGGCCGAGTGTTTCAGCAGCCTCTTCTGCTGCTTTGTAAAGAAACGCCCCTTTGCCTACTTCTTCGTGTTTTCTGACCATTTTAAGAAGAGGATCTTGTCCATTTGCGACAATATGTGCTGTACCCAGAATAATCCTGTTGTGAAGACATTCAAGATTCAGTATTCCACGACCACCTTGACGGCGTGAGATGTAAAGTCGTGGAACAGAAGAATTAATGTGCATGCTTTTGTTCATGTGCATAACCTTTCGGGATCCGATGTCGAGGGATCTGAGCTCGTCCTTCGTCCATGGAACTACTCCAAATGAATAGAGTACTACTGGGACGGCAAGCATGTTCGTTGCAGATACTTTGTTCCTCGCCGACAGTTCGGAAGACCATATCTGTCGGAGGAGACGTTTGTATCTGCATCGGAGAGTATCCTTTATAGATGTTACGTCCTGAATGTGGCTTTGTGGCACGCCCAGGTATGTATAGGTCTCTCCAGCGCAAAGGTGTCGTATAGCGCTTCTGTCAACGAGTTCAGGATCTTCGAGGATGCCGTTAAGTTTTCCTTTCTTCAAATTAACCTTGGCGCATTTCTCTAACCCGAACTCCATTCCAATCTCTTGAGTGTACTCTGTGACAATTTTTAGAGCTAGATGTAGTTTCTCTTGATTTCTAGCATAGAGCTTAAGATCATCCATGTAAAATACATGAGTTACCTTATGCTTTCGATTTCCAGGTTTGCCACAGAGGTACCCTTCGGAATGGCGAAGTGCGAGAGATAGTGGCAATAATGTGAGGCAAAAGAGGAGAGGGCTCATGGTGTCGCCCTGGAATACACCTCTCTGAAAGGTGATACTGTTAGTGATCACACGATATTTTCCAGATAAGATGGTAAATCTGGTTTTCCAAAGCGGCATTAATCTCTCTATGCATCTCACGATGTGTGGATGAACCTTCAAGCTTTCCAACAGACAGATGATAAGTCTATGGGAGGTTGAATCAAAAGCTTTTCGGTAATCTATCCAGGCCATCGATAGAGCTCGTTGATAGGATGCTGCATCTTTACAGACACATCTATCGATGAGCAGGTTCTCCCGACATCCTGCAACGCCTTTCTTCGAGCCACGTTGTTCATACATCTCTCGCCATACAGGTTCAATTGTCCGAAGAATCCTATCATTTAGGATGGCTGTGAAGATCTTATACAGTGTGTTCAGACAAGTTATTGGCCTGTAATTCTTAGGGTCAGCTAAGTTGCCCGTCTTAGGCAGGAGCACTGTGCGCCCTTCCACCAACCACTCCGGAATAGGCTCTTCCGACTTTAGATATGAGGTGAAAATTCGGGCCAGATGCTGGTGGGTTGAAGGAAACTTCTTCCACCAGAAAGTCTTGATACCATCTGGTCCCGGAGTGGGAAAGTTCTTAACAAGACGCCGCCGGTCAATCGCATTGACTCCGTCTTGATTGGCTCCCCCAACTGTAGGGTAGTCGGCATTGTTGTCCGACCCATTGTCGGGAGCCCTGCGCGTTCGATTGTTTTGAACCGCACTTACTACAACTATGTTTGGTGTTGTCATTGTTGTTCCCACGAGCAGCTAGGGAAAGGGTTCGTCCATCCTTGTAGAGCCCCGCATGCAAGGATAAGGCTGTATACTCTGAGAGTCGCCGATTTCCCAGAATCACCGTTAGAGACACCTCACCCAGGTGACATTCAGCTTTCGGCACGGTTCTCACGCCTTCGCTTGGGGGTTATTCCTTCGGGACCATCCCTGGACAATTGTCCGCGACTGCTTATTAATTATTGTAACCATATTCAGCAGAAACCCTTGGTACAGGGACCCTCTATCCGCAACCCGAGGACGCGTTCGGAGGCTTTGTCATAAGCCCTTCGGTTCTATTCCAAAGGAATAGAATCTATATATATATATAGATAAATAAATAAGAATATAGCATAATTTTTTTGAAAATTTCCACTCAAAAAAATATTCCCACTTACTTGTAGACTTTATTAGTTTTCTTGCGTGAACTCTATCATGCTCTAACGATCAAAGTGCTTGCGAAGTCTGTGGTTATGCCTGACACGCTCGATATTTCAGGAATTGTTAGGTTTCAGTGCATGTAAGACCCTATACACATACGCCCATATTTTGCAGAATGGCAAGAATTTTTAGATTGAACTTTATTTTATGAAAAGTTTACGTCAATTTTTCTGCTTACAAATTTCACAGAAAAAACTAAGAGTAAACTTTACGCGGAATTCGGGGTAAAGATTACCTGCAACAAAAATTACCCCATGTGGGTAAACTTTACCCGCACATCTGGGGTATTATTCTGCGTTTACCTACGTTCGGGAGTAATTCTCAATGTTTACCCTGAAGGCCTTGTAAATGTCATATTGAACATTTGACAGTTCTAACGACTCGGAAAAACAGCCAACCATCAGCTAACTTCACTTCAGCGATTCAAAGCTAGTGGCTTTCAAATTTTCAAGACATTGGTGACAACTTTAATGAGAACAAAAGACAGTTTCTGCCCATCGAGGGTAATATTTGTGTTTTACCAATACGAACAGGTAAAAATACGAAATTACCTGCAACACTATTTACCCTAAGTTTTTTCTGTGTTGGTACAATAATTATGACATAAAAGTAGTTAATATGAAAATAACTGGAATAGGTCCATAATTTACAAGAATATTGTAACAGAGTTTTCACTATCCTGCGTATTTTAAAAAGATATGCAGTGCAACCTCTGAATAAGCCCTATCCGAATAAGACCGCTTCTGCTAATCTTCGTTCGAAAGTTGCCCCACTACTTCGCGCATCATAGAATCGGGGGCGAACCTCCAAATAAGACCAAGCGTGGAAATTGCGTTGAATTAATTTTTTAAACTAATTTTTGTTTTGAATAATAGTATAGTAATAAAAATTTCAATTGATTGTAATCAATTTCATTATTCTATTGTTAAAACTGGTTAATATTTATACATTTTTCATCCAAATATTTTAATGAAAATGTTCCATTATCTCAAAAGAAGGTAACATAAAGTAACATATCCGCCATCTTTAATCTACAAAGAATTAAAAACATTTGAAACAATAATCAAAAGAGACTAAAAACGAACATTATGTGAGGTCATGTTTTTGTTTTTGTGTTTTTGTGAATTCAGTATTAAAGAACTGGATTAGAACTATGCAATCTATGTTAGGTTGCCTTGTTTCGCACGCGAAATTCATCGAGTGCAAGCGGTCCTATTCGGAGGTTGAGCCGAGAATTTTTTGTGACGTTTTCGAACCGAGGGTGGGGGTAACTAACTCATTTCTCGGAATTATATTACCCTACAAGCCCGAGCACGGTCTTATTCGGAGGTTGCACTGTAACTGTATTTTCAATGGAGCTCAAAAACCTTTAATTGAAAAGAAATCTTACCTTGATTGCATTCCTACAAAAAACAATTAGCAATCAATTGGATTTGTCACCAGAATTTGATTGGATAATGGTGAATTGTGAAATTCGAATTCAATGCAGTTGAACGTGTCTTTTGCGTCAATACGTGAAAATACCGGCTTTAAATTTTATCCATGCACACAAAAATATGATTTTTCGTACCTATATATTTTATTTATCAGTTACCTGTGATTCAATGTAATTTGTTGCTGGAAGTATGAGAAATTCCGGAATAAAAAATATATAATTATGAAGTCCACTTTCAAATAATCGGATTTGGAATGAATGAAATTTATATTTTAATATAAAAAAAAGCGAAATGAAATCATGATTCAGAGCATCTAACAAAAACGCCAGTTTGTTATGGACATTCCATGATTAAATCTCGAGTTTTAAACTGAATTTAGAATTGTAAATTCTGAATGGCAGAGAGTGTCGAAGGTGGAAAATGAACTACTGCACTGCGATGATGGGAAGAGATGAAACGGGGAAGAGGGCAGACAGAAGAATTGACGGAAGTCTGATCCTTTCTCACCGTCGCTCAGGGTTTTCCTACGTAAGGACTACGGTGGTAACTTATACAATATACATATAAGAGGCTCCCCTTCGTCACAGAATATTTTTTATATTTCATAAACTTAAAATAATCCAAGTGCCTTAATATGATAAAATAGGGATCCAGTTATTTCTACACAGGAAGACGAAACTTATCAAATTGTTAAAATTTAAATATGCTTTCCTTAATTAAATGATCAAGAAATGAAACTGTGATTGTTGATGGAAGTCTCTACCCTTATTTTAATGAACAAATATATCATCCCTTAAAAGAAAATAATCAGTCTCTGGGCAGAATAAAATTGGTTTCTGAATCCCCTTTTCAAAATTTTACGAACTTACCCACACTGTTCTGAAGCACAAGTTAATAATCTTCAGACAGGGTTATCTTATTTAGCGAAAACAAATTCCAGGATTTGTAGATTGACTATCAGTTTTTGAACCTTATTTGTAGATCTTCAGAAGTTAAACTTTTTTCTCGTAATCCGGAAGTTGGATAGCGTGAGTCGCTCATATATTTCCAAATGGGGTAACTCAAAGTATCGTACTGATGCTATCAGTTGCAGTCGTTAAAAAACACCCCGCTAAAGGCATGGAAGCGCAGGGAACGAAGTTCGACTCCAAGTAGCGTCTGTGAAAGGGTGTAGATTTGTAGAAAGAGGGAAGGGTTGCGCGAAGGTGGAATGGAGAGGAAATTAACGACTCTTTTTTTTTCCTTTTGGAACGTCATTTTTATTGCGACTCTTCTCTGCTGCAGTTTCATCTCAGCAAACGTCGGTTCTCGATTGCCGGGACTGCCAGCTACCTACCTATCCCAAAGAGCGACCGAGATACGAGCGACGGGAGAGAAACCATGGTCGATAGTTCCTTTCCCAGTCTGTCCTTCGTTCTTTAACTTTCTGTCTCTCTCCTTTTCTCTTACCTCTTGATCACTTTTTTCTCTCTTCTGCTCACGAATCTAGAAAATATTATAAAATCTACCTCCACACTCTCGTGAAATGATCCAATATCGCATATTCAGTCATCTTTGGACAGAAAACTTTCTTGAAATTGTGCAGGGACAGCAACATCGTCCCAAAATCAGGGATCACAACGCAAAAGGAGCTCAAAAAAGGGGAAATAGGATGATTTTCTCACGAAAAAGGGAAAAATAGGAGAAAGCTTAATCATTTATTTTTATATGTTGAAAAGGTCAGTACGAAATTCAAGGACATTCAAGGACTTTTGAAGACATTTCCTGGTTTTTAGGTTAATTGCTGATAATATTGTGAAATAAGATCAAATTTGAGAGGGTATGAGAAATGCAAGGACATTGCGTAAAATTCGAGGACATTCAAGGACTTTTTGAGAACAGACAAAATTTAAGGACATTTCAAGGACCTTATGGACTTCAAGGACCACTGGACACCATGTTAAATAATTTTCAATGATTTTTCAATGACTTCTGCCATTAAAGAATTTATTTTAAAAAATTGGATATACTTAGAATATTGGAAATCCATTCACAGTGATATAAAAAAAGTCCAAGAAGAAGCAAGATTAGTTAAATACACAATTTTGACATGTTTAACACTTTCAATGTAAATTTAAAACTACACTCTTCAGTTAAGCGAAGTAAAAATGCTAAAATTAATCGAATCGTTTGAGTTAAAAGCTTAATATCTTCTGTTCTTTTGAAAAAAATAATTTTTAATTCAAACAAAATGTTTTCCCCAATTAAAAATTGTTTGAACATGTACAAAAACATGTTTTTTTGATTAATTGAAACCTGAAATTTCTTCAGCTTGAACAAAAGAAACACGTTATTAGTTTTCAATTATGGGAAACATTTTTTTCGTGATGTTTATAACGTTTCAAAATCGCAAAACATATGATATCCAAAAAATCCTAAATCACGACGAAAGATTTTTTTTCGAAAATGCAAAACGATAACATGTTTCTTTGGTTCAAGCTGAATAAATTTCAGAAATGACATATCTATTTAGCTCCTTTTAACATATGTGCATATGACTCAATCCAAAAAACCATGTTTTTGCACATTTTCAAAAAAAATGGTCCTAAGCAAAAAATTTATTGTGAAATTTCGTAATTTTTCATTATTGTTCACTAATAAAAGCAGTTAATAAAACAAATTCGTAATAATTTTTAAACCAATAGGAAATATTTGGAATATGAAATCGTTAGACTTTACTGATTAAATTTGTTTTCACTTTTGTCGAATGCCAACCCAAAAGTTTTTTCCCCTTAGCTCAAGCGGTTTGACATATTTCAGCATTTTCACTCCGCCCTACTATTCAGTGCTCTTAAACTCAAATTAAAAATTGCTTAAGTTAGAACATTTAATATTGCAGTTGATGAATTTGGAATATTGTATTTTTCAATTAGGTAATAAACTTTGTACATTCCAACTAAAAAGTGTTTACCTTCTAATACTTATTTAAAAGGTACTATATATTTTGTAACTATTCGAATTTTATATTGGATAACAACAAAGCTTAAAAATGTTTCAGCTTCAAATTTTTGTTCTAAGAGTATCTATTTTTGATCGTTCAGCACTTCAAATATGTACCTTATTTATTCATGAATAATTTACTTGAGTCCTGTAATTGCTTTAATTGTTATTCAATAATGAGTTCACTTACTAATTTCAAAAAAATTTCCGCGTAATTCAAGTATTGTATGTTCAAATATCGTATATTTAAAGAGAAAAAAGGGGAAAAAGGAGAATTTCAAATTAATTCTACACAAATCAAAGTTTGCTACTTTTGAAAGAAAGAACACAACATATCAAATAAATTTGTCTTGTACACTACCTTCAACAAACTATTAAAACTTCACCTTTTCCTACCAAACACCATCAGATTTGAGATTTGGTCTACATTGGACCGCATATCATTTGACCAATCCTAACGGATTAGAGATCTTTCCACTCAAAAACAAAAAATAAAATTTGAAAAATTACTTCCAGAAATACACATACCACTAAGTAACATTGTAAAAAACATCTCTAACCATCCTCTCAGCAATGAAATGATTTCAGCCTTGTCTAAAAGACATAATTTTGCAGTATCTCCCTCCAAAATCCCGAAAGAAGAAATCATCAGTGATTTGGAATCCACAAAATATAGCCTTCTACCCGAAAAAGCGAATGACAAATGGCGTAGGACGGCCAACATCGTACGCCAAGCCCAAATTCCAGACAGAACAGTGATAATGCATAAAGAAGACTATAACAACAAAATCATGGAACTTCTAACTAACGATACATATAAAAAAATTTAAAAAGACTTCACAAAAACTGAATCCTTTCACGGGAAACTCAATCACACACGACCAAAACACTTTTGACTTTATCAAAAAGATACATCAGATTCACATTTATCTCCAAGGCATCCTAGTGAGGTTTGACGTAGTATCCCTCTTTACGAAAGTACCAATCTCTGATACAATCGATATTGTTAAATCCTTGGCAAACTTCCTCTCCGATCTCATACCTTTGATGAAACACTGTCTCAATAATACTTACTTTTCTTTCAATAACCAATTCTACGAACAAACCTCAGGAGCAGCAATGCGATATCCAATCTCACCTGTAATAGCCAACATCTTTATGAAACACCTAGAAACTAAAATCTTCAACCAATCCAAGCTCAAACCGGAATTTCGGTGCCGTTACGTTGACGACACTTTTGTGATCTGGAGACATGGGCTAGATGAACTACACAAATTTCCTGATTTCATCAATCGATTACACCCTAATATCCAGTTCACCGTGGGAATTGAACAAAACAGAAAATTGCCTTTCTTGGACGTACTAGTTTACAAATGATCTGATAACACATAAAAAACCCAGCCATACAAACAGATACCTACTTGAATAGGTTTCCTCCCACCGCCCGCCACCCATCTCAAAAGCAATCGGTCATCAACTCCCTTGTATACGGAGCTGTCTCCATAACAGATAAAGATAATCAGAAAAGGAATTACAAAACATTAAACAAATCCAAATACAGAACGATTATATAAAAAATTGATAAAGCAATGAGAAAATACACTTAAAAAAATAAGTCAACACAACCTAAAAAAGAAAGAGAAGAACGACCACCATCTTACCCTACATCCCTTGCTCTTGTGGCAAAGTCCATATTGAAGAAACCCGGAAGGGTGGTGAGCCAACGCGTCAAGGATCATGAGAGTAAAGTCGGGGTAAAACATTTCACGCAATCCGCACTAATAATTTAGCATCATATCGAAACAGGACATAGAATTTTATTTGACAGAACAAACGGCATCGCGAAAACATACAATATTTTTCCAAGAAAATAGAGAAGCAATAGAAATCTTAAAACACCCTAATCACAGAAAAAACTAAATGTAATCTTTACAGCGATTTCAGAGTAAACTTTACCTGCAATAAAAATTATCTTCACCTGTTAAGATTTACCCACCACATAGGAATTGGCTACCATGTCAACTCTATTGAATCTTGTTTTGCTTCGATGCGAAAAAATTTATTCAACTTGATCTATTTGAAAATTACCCTCAACAAAAATTCTCTTTTATTTCTTTTTGTGATAACATCTATAGGAACAATGGATATAATACCAATTTGATTTGGCTTTCCGTCCTCTCGAATGTAAAGAAAAAAATTCTTGATTGACCAATAAAATTTGACTAGTCTCCACGGTAGGGCGTTCTGGCCAATCACAGCCCTCATGAAAAAGAAGTATTGGATCTAATACTTTCTTCGCGGATAAGTATTGGAAATTCAATACTTTTTCGCGAAAAAAGTACTGGATCCAATGCTTACCAATACTTCTTTTTCATATAAGGGAGGCATCGTTAGCCCTAAAGAAGTGATATATAAGATGTTATGGTGTGGACCAGGGTGTAATATATATTATTGAAGATTGAAAGTAATGAAGATTACTGGTCAAATTTTATTGTAATTTATGTCTGAGAGACTCTTAGATCATAAACGTTACAAGACGTTTCGACTGCTTGTCGACAGTCCTCATCAGTACAAATTTTTCTACTGTATTTTCTACTGTCCAGCAGACGTAATTCCGTCATGCCGTCTGCTGAACGGCAAGAAAACAAATGTGTTTTAATATGTCAACAATAATTTTAATCTATAATTAAGTCCGTCCAGCGGACGGAGTCAATACAATAGTATATACAACCTTCAAAAATTACAATCAAACCAACAGGTTTACATTTACAGTAGAAAAATTTGTACTGTTGAGGACTGTCGACGAGCAGTCGAAACGTCTTGTAACGTTTATGATCTGAGAGTCTCTCAGACATAAATTACAATAAAATTTGACCAGTAATCTACATTACTTTCCATCTTCGATAACTAAAGAAGTGACCTGCAATGTTCACGAAACGTCGGCAAGATTCGTAGTTTTATACGCGATTGAAACCCGAAACACCTCCTTTTACTATCCTGGCAATTTTTGGCAAATCTCTGCGTTTGCTGACGTAACATTTCCTTCGGACCCTATTATGTTTAAAAACATAATAAACGTTTTCTAAATAAAAATAAGGTTTTTAAAGATGACATGTCTTAGAGAAATAAATGAAGCAATATTTTTATTTAACACTTAATGTTAAGAAAAAATTGTTCAGGGACATAAACATTGAAATTACTTAACATAGGTACTAATTAAAATTCACCTATTTATTAAACTTTTTTTGAATACAACTAAGAATCAATCGACTTTTGATTTTCAATTTTTTAAGCGGATTTGGTTCTTCTCCATCTTTATTCATAATTTGGTTAAAAATTCATTTTTGTTGTTTGAAAATTCATTTTTTGTTGTTAAAAATTCAAATTTTAGTTGAATGCTGAACTCTTTTATTTTATTTTATTTTTAAAGATTCGTCATCTTAGTTGAAAATAAATCTCCTTGGTTAATAATTTAACTATTTTGTTGAAAATTCTTTTTTTTTTGTCAAGAATTATTTTTTTAAGTGAAAATGTAACTATTCCATTTTCGGTTGAAAATTGACATTTTTATTTGAAAATTCATCGTTTCTAGTTTAAAGTAAATCTATTTTGTTGAAAATTCGTGTGTTTTGTTGCAAATTCGTTTTTATAAGTAGAAATATAATCTTTGTGGTTGACAAATGATCCTTTTTGATCAAAATGTAAATGTTTTGTTGAAGATTAACCTGTTTTGAACCTGATTCAAGTATTCTGTTGAAAATTCGCCTCTCTTGTTTGAATTCAACTGTATTTGGTTTCAAATACATACATTTTTCGGGAAAAATGTCAACTATTACATGTTTCGTTTAGATTTCATATTTTTTAGATGAAAACTCATCTTCATGGTCGAAAGTTAAACTACTTAGTAAAAATGATTTTTTTGTTGAAGATTCGCCATTTTAGTTGAAAGTTGAACTTTTTGGTTGTAAACTAACTTTTTCTTTGGTATAACATTAATCTTCTACGCTCAAAATTCATTTTTTTCTTAAAGATATGAATATTTATTTCAAAAATCATTTTTTGGTTTGAGAATCAAACTACTTGGTTCAAAGTTGAACTACTTTGTTAAAAATCTTTTTGTTATAAGATTTACCTCTTCAATTGAAATTTTAACTCTTTTGTTGAAAATTCTCCTTTTTAGGTAGAAAATTGAGCTTCTTTGTTGAAAATTCATCTACTTGGTTGAGGATTCTACTATTTTCTTAAAAATTCTTCATTCTTCATTGAATTCAGCTCATCGAAAATTCGTTTTTTGTTTGTTGAAAAGTAATTTTTTAAACTGAAAATTCAAATATTCCATTCTTGCTTGAACAATTTTGTTTTTTAGTTGAAAATTCAACTCAATTGTTAAAAATGTATGTATTTTATGTAAAATGCAACTATTATGTTAAAGTAATCTTTTTCGGCCGAAAATTCAACTGTTTTGTTGAAAATTCGTCCTTTTGAATTGAAAATTTATCTTTTATGGTAGAAAAATTCGTGTTTAGCAATCACTGGAAATCGTGGTAATCGCTGGCAATAACTGCAATCGCTTGTTTACAGTTGATATCGTGTTAGTGAGCGCGAAGATGATCAATATCACGGATTTATACAAGACTTAATTCTGAAATAAATACTACTCTATATTTTTTCTTCCCTTTCTTTCACTTTTCTTCCCCTTACACTCGTTATTTTTCTTCTCTTACTTCTTTCCAGTCTCTCACTCTCTCACCCTCACGCCTTCTCTCATTTCCTTCCTTTTCTGCTCTTTCCACTTTCCATCCCACAATTTCCACCCTTACTTCACTCTTTCATTCGTGGCTTACTTTTCCGTGCAACTGCCAACTTGGTTTTCTTCGATTCTCCCGATTTAAACATACGGCTTCACGCGGGAGCATTCGTATTTGTGTGTGCAGCTACCTCAATACCTTTTTGCTTGCACTCGTGCACCCTAGGATGTATGTGGTGTTTTCTCTCGTCGCACGATGTGATGGAAGCACCCTTCCTAGAATCTGTTATCGATAAACTGTTTACATCCTGCTCGACGAGGAGGTATCCATCTCGGTGGCAAAATCTTTACTCAAATATCATGGCTTGAGTTCGTAGGAAAAGGATAAAGAATTACTCACTTCAGGGGAAGTCCAAGTTTCTTAACAAGCTTAGTTCCCAAAACAGGCTGAAAACAGATTTTACTCACCTACTACAAAAGGAGTTCATCACAAGTCTCACAATGAAGTGACTTAATATAAGGAGACTTAGTGTTCATAAAAAAAGAAAACCTCAGACTGAGTGAGTTTAGCGAGAAATTTCAAATAAAAAATAAAACCTCAGGAAAGTTGAATGAAAAGGTGCTGCTAATAACTCCGATGTTATTAAGGGGCCGTACGAAAACTACGTCACGCTATTTTGGAAACCTTTTCCATCCCGCCCCCTCTTCGTCACATATCATCACACAAATCTTGATCCCCAGGCTTCAAGATTTGATAAACGCCTAAAATAAAAGTAAAAACATACAAGCATAATATTTTAACAGACTTCACAGCCCAAAATCCTCTCAAAACAGGGCAAATAGGGTAATTTTTAAGGAAAATTGCTGGGGAATAATAGCGGAATACAGTTTTGTAAATAAAATTAATGTATAGGTAACATACTAAATTTAGCGTGAAACGCTTGAGATTTCAAGTCGAAATACATCTTGTATTTTCAATAAAGTAGTTGAACTTTCTACCAAAAGGGATGAATTTTCAACAAAAGATTACACGGAGAAAACAGAGAATTTGAAACTGGGTAAAAAGTACGTGAAAATTTGGTATAAATCCTCTACTGCATGGGAAAAGTATCAAATGTTCTTAAAATAGGGCAATTTTTTAAATGCTAATAGCAGTAAATCGTAAATAAACGGTAAGAATTGTATTGCTGGCATAGTAAAATACACGGTACGATATGGTATAAGGCACAGAATTGGTTTCGAGAATTATACGAATATAAGTTTTCAATTATTTAACGCAAAAAGTATTTATGGAAATTTCCAAAACAGGGCACATTAAAATATAGTAACCAAGAAATTATATTTCACTGGAAAGCCCATTGTGTCACCGCGTTATAAGAAATAGTATGAATTTTTACCAGAATTTCTGTTAGAAATCCCCTAAGTTTTCTCTCCGTGTATGAGTTTTCAAACCAAACAGTTGAATGTTTAAGAAAAAAGTTTACTTATAAGCCAAAAAGATGCCTTTTCAACAAAAAAAGATGATTTTACAACCGAATAAATGAATTTTCAACAACAAAAAGTTAAGTTTCGAACAAACAGTTCCATTTACAATCAGTTGTATTTTCAAGCAGAAGAGATGAATTTCAACCAAATAGTTCCATTTTCAACCTACAAAGGTGAACATCGACCAAATTGTCAAACTATCAAACAAAAAACGATTGATTATTATCAACTAAAAAGTAACATTTACTACCAAATAGTTGAACCTTTAGGCCAAAGGGGTGAATTTTTTACAGACAATATGATTTGTGAAAAAATAGTTGAATTTTGAACAAAATGGCTGAATTTTTAACGAAGTAGTTGAATTTTCAACCTACAAATATAAATTTTCGACCAAAGGTTCGAATTTTTTGACCAGAAAGATTAAACTTCAAACAAAGACCGTTCCACTTTTCACCAAATAGTTGATTTTTTCAAACCATAAGGACGAATATTTTAGAAGACAGTTCAATTTTCAATTTAAAAGGACGAATTTTCTGCCCAAAAAGACGAGTGTTCTAACAAACAGTTAAATTTTAAACCACATAATGGAATTTTCAACAAAATAGCTCAATTGTCAACTAAAACGATAAATTTTCAAAATAAGAAAATTAATTTTTTACGATGAAGTTCACCCAAGTAGTAGAATTGTCAATTAAAAAGGATCCATTTTTAAGAAAATGATTAAACTTTCGTTCCAAGAGGTGAATTTTCAACCGAATAAAATTGTTTTCTACAACAATTGTTGAATTTTCAGGGAGCCATCGTGCCTCAGACAGTATCGTTATTCGTTCACTGACATTTTTACTGTTTTTTTGAAAAATGTCGGTTTTAATTGACCCAATTATTCAAATTCTGATGAAGTATTTTTGTATTGGCATTAGGGTCTTATGGTTATATTAAATTACCACCCATGCATTTCATAAAAGTTAAAGTTGGCAAACGTTTCGACCACGGATAGGGGTCCTCCTCAGTGCCAGATATTCAATAAAAATAAGGTTTTTTTTCCCCCCTCTCTCGTTTTCTCTCTCTCTCTCTCTCCCTCTCAGTCACCCTCTCGGTTTCTCCCTCCGCCTCTGTATCAGCTTCCTCTCTGTGTGTCTTACGCTCCAACACTGCAGCCTTGGCAGCCACGCTAGCACAGTTTTGATTCCCAAAGCAGGAAGCGTGGCTGGACGTGATTTCACAAAGCTTCGCTGCTGTCCCTTGGTCTATTACCCCAAAAATACCCCACAGTTCATAATTAACCCTATAGAGTACAGTAGCTAATGACCTTCGCAGTTGATGCGACCAATATAAACATTCAATTAATAAAACTGGAAAATTGATGAATTTACAACAAAATAATTAAATTTTCAGACAAATAATTTAATTTAAACAAAATTTTCAACCAAAAATATTTGGATTTTCAACCATAGAGTTGAATTTTCTACTAAAATTATGAATCTTCAACTGGAATAGTTAAATTTTCATTAAATTAAATTAAATTTTAACCAAAAGAAGAAAACATCATATAGTTGAGTTTTCTATAGAACAGTAGACTGGTAAGATTAATTTTCAACAAATTAGTTCAAGTTTCAACCAAGTAGTTGAATTTCCAATCGAGAAGATTAATTTTCTTCCAAAAAATACAAATTTACAACAAAATACATCAATTTTCAACCAAGTTGTTGAATTTGCAACTTTTGAGTTGAGTGTATGATGTCACATTTTGCGTTAACTCCTTCTCTCATAAGTCACAAATCGTCACAAAACCTGTTAACCCCCAACCCACTGGTGGCGTGAGGTAGTTTCCGAACGGCCGCATTGCAAAGATGAATTCAAGGGGGCAAGATGTGTAAGTTGAGACACTGTTTGCATTCATGCTTGAATTTTCAAAATTTCCCGTGAACAGAGTGACAGCAGGATCAAACAGATGTCATAAAAACTAAGGCATTTTATCATTTATTTGAACGTGTGGAACGCCAAATGCATTTCTTTTTTAAAAAGAAGTCATTTCTTAACTGCAGACACAAATTACAATAAATTAGTGTGTACAATGAATATATATTTTGTAGCCGTGTTGCAATGAACTGTAAAAGTAACAAACTTATCTTCTTGTTAGTGTATATTAGAATACTCAAAGCTGAATGGAAATGTTTATCCGTTTTAACTGAAATAATAGAACAATGAAGTAAAAATGCCGCATACATATATATGTACCTATATATGCACATACAATCGATCGCGAATTCTCAGCCCGCGATCTTTTTTTTAACAGAGCATGTGCACACACTATTTGCAAAAACAGAGTCTCGTGTCCCCATCGCCGATTGAGAGAAACGTGTACTGACCTATTTTTTCACTGCTCTACGTCTCATTCCAGCTTCGATATCGCGCAGTTTTTCGCATCTCTCCAGTCCGATTCTCCATCCTTTTTTTACCTTCTCATAATAGTTATAACCATTTGCTTCTATTCTCCACATTCTATGCACTATGTAGTGTTCTCTCTCTGTCTGTCATCGTGGAGCTGATTTTCCATCAGCCCAATACAATAAACTATTGGTGTACCATCAATACAGACGGGAAATAAACTGCATGGGAATTTCAAAGTGTAGGTGAGTCGCCGGTGGAATTGTTCATAGCGATATCAGAAGCACTGTGACAGAGTGAGAAAGAGAAAGAGCGACAGAACATTTGACCACGTGGTCACGAGTCGAGCAATCAGCGGAATGTTTGCCGGCCCTTTTCAAATTCATTAGCGCACGCTTTTCGAGTTCAGCCAGTCCATGTACATACCACAGTTCGATTCCATGTCACTGACAACGATCCATCAGGATTTACCGCGAGTATGTGCAACAAAAATTTCTCGATCCCGAAAGCACAAGCAAAATTTACATTTGTAAGATGGGTATTCAAGAACTAATCGCTGTGCGAGTTTTTAACATGCTATTTTAAAAACGTTTTACACCCCTCGTCTTCTCCGTTACAAATCATCACACAAAGCTTTAAAACTCCACAGTAACGTCACAAATACAAACCCTTTTACGTAAAAATTATATTTTTTTTATTTCATTTCATATAAACGCCTAAACAGGAAATAAGAAATTAAGGCGAAATTAATTGCACCTTCAACAAAATAGTTGAATTTTCA
Organism: Andricus quercusramuli; assembly: GCA_932178445.1. Lineage (NCBI taxonomy): Eukaryota > Metazoa > Arthropoda > Insecta > Hymenoptera > Cynipidae > Andricus > Andricus quercusramuli. Next base: position 276,460 of record CAKNXH010063922.1, on the reverse strand, counting down.
ACCGAAACAGATTCATTTACTACAAAAAGATGAATTATCAACGAAAGATTCGAGTTTTCAAGCTAAAAGGTCAAATGTTTCTGAAAAAAGTTGACTCCTAAAACCCTAAAACATCAATTTTTAACCAAGGAAGATGATTTTTCATACAAAGACTTGAATTTTCAACAAACAAATAATTAATATTGCATACCAAACAGTTGCATTCACAGCCAATAAGTACGACTTTGAAGAAAAAGAGACGAATTTTCAACCATGTTGTTGAATTTTTAACCAAATAGTTAAACTTTCAATCCACAAAAACGAATTTTTCAACAAATGGTCGAATTTTCAAACAAAAAAGAATTAACTTCAACCACAAGCTGTTGCATTTTCTAACAAACAGTTGAATCTTCAAGCCAAAACGACGAATTTTTTAGAAGACAGTTGAGTTTTCAACCAAGAAAGATGAATTCTTAACAAAGAAATTTCATAATTGGGAACTTGAATTTGTGCACGGTTTTGGTTATGTCCTTTGACAGAAAGACAAGTACTCTGAACGTAAACATCGGGGCCGCAATAACCATTTCTGTTGAACTTGGAGGTATGACGCCACCTGATTCAACTATCGCGCTGCGAGTTCGATCCTCCAGTTTCTTGTCACGCTTGACTGAGCAGCGCCTCCCGTCTCGACCCCGCAGCTCCACTCATCGCGAAACCGCCGGGCGGCATCAATCCAAGTTCGAGTATACCAAACAAAGATGCATTTTAAATCAAGAGGGAAAAATTTTCTATTCAAAAAGACGGATTTTTAATAAAGGATTTGAATTTTCGAAAAAAAAGATGGATTTTAAACGGAACTATTAAATTTCCAACATACAAAGCTCAATTTTCCACCATATAGATGGATTTATACAAAAAAAACATCATTAATCAGAAAATTGCATTTACAACCAAAAAGATGAACTTTTAAGCGAAAGAGACTAACTTTTAACAAATTACACTTAACTCCCGATTCTAGGCCGCCCGATCTGCGGTCGGCTTCACGCTCGCCTGCTTCTGTCTCCACCTGAGCGTCCTTTAACGGCTGGATAGTCAGTGCCAGGTCAGAATTTGTTTACATCGCGCCTCTCTGGGCATATGATTTTCGAAAGTCAGAGACTACAAATGCGGTTCTCATTGTTGATATGAAAAAACGCATCCGATTCTGGGACGCTCAAACACGAGTACGGCCCAGAATCGGAAGTTGAGTGTGGTTGAGTTTTCAACCAAACAGTCGAAGTTTCAAGCCAAGAAGATGAATTTTTTAGAAAATCATTGAATTTTCAGAAGAATGAATCTCCTATCCATAAAGACGAATGTTTAACAAAACAGTTGAATTTCTGACCAAAAAGATGATTTCTTAATAGAATAGTTGATTTAAAAAAAATAAGTAAATATCCGACAAGATATTTGATTTTGTAACAAAAAATTTAATTTTGAAACAAATAGTGAAATTTTAACTAAAACTGATCAAGTTTCGACCAAAGTAAAGACAGTTAAATTTGGAGTTCTAAAAATTCATTTTCAACAAAAGAACATATGATTTTTCAACAAAAATAGTTAGATTTTCAATCAAGAAGAGAAAATATTCTACAAAAAAGAAGAATTTAATACAAAATACATAAATTGTCAACTAAAAACGATCTATTTTCAACCGAAAACGGAATAGTTAAATTTTTATTCAAAAGAATTTATTTTTAATTAAAATAACTAATTGTTAACAAGATAGTTGAATCTTTTACCAATAAAATAAATTTTTAACAAAAATGTTCACTTTTAAACCAAATAGTTGAATTTTTAAATAAAAAAGATGCTTTCTCAAGAAAACATGTAACAGTCGAAATTTCAACCAAAATCGAAAAAAAAAACAATTTTCAGCAAAAAATGGATTAATTATGTTAATTTTTGATCAAAAAAACATATGAATTTTTAACAAAATAGTTCAATTTCACACCAATAAATAAATTTATTGCTGAATTTTTCATCTAATTTTTTTAACTTAAATTTTGTGTTAAGATAATTAATTTTGAGCTAAAAAACGAATTTTCGAAAAAATAGTACATTTTTCAACCAAAGGGATGAGTTCTGCACCAAAAATATAACAGTGAACTCTTCAATTATAAATAATTATCGCATTTTCCCGAAAACGAGAAAAACGAGAAAATTCTTGGAAACCGGGGAAAAAGAGAAATTCTTTAAAATGAGGTAGAAAGGGGAATAGGGAAAAGTGTGTGAATTTTGTATTGAGATGTTTTATTTCGAAAATAAAATCAATCATTTTCATTTTTTCAAGCATTGAGACGTAGTTTTTGATCGGCTTCTTAGGGAGTTCTAAATTGAAAAAATAACATTTTATATTCATTTTCAGATTGAAAATTTTTCCAAATTTCGTCCAACCTTAAACTTCAACATTCTATATAGACTATATCAGGACTTCCTTAATTGGCGATTTTTCAGTCCAAGAGAAAAAATATAATGCCCAAAATGCGAGGTTGGAGTGACGTTGAAGCCATGGCTACCATGATTCGCTCGTATTTAAGCGAAACATAAGCAGACCAAACACCAATTTTTGTTCTTAAAAATAATGTTTGTACTTGGAAAGCAGAAAGATACTACAATTTTCTCAACACTTATGCACTGAAATCGATATTTTACCGAAACATATCAATAATACTTCAGAGTCCACCTCATGACATCATCCTACTATATTTTGATATTATCGGCTGAGCGTGACGCAATGATAGAATTATATGAAAGAGGTGGTGATTAGGATGGGATTTGTATTGCCGTAGTTTCCTGTAAATTCTGTGAATGAAAATGTGATTATTATTAATGTAAATAATTTTCAGGATCGGACTGATGTAATTGGGATATTATTTGACTGTTTTTTATGCAGATCATGATTTTATATTCAATCAATTCGGAGATGTTGCATTGTTGCATTTCATTCATAATGTCCCAGCAAGTGGGGCATTGTGATTGTTATATACGCTTGTCGATTTTTTCTTTGAAACTTTTAGAATAAAAAATATAAAATATACGAACAAGGAACCTTAAAATAATATCACAAATAAAAATGTTAATATCTTTGCCAGATATGTTTCTACGGGTAATAATTGGAAATCATATTTTAATAATTGATATAAAATTTATAGGGGCTGATACAATGGTTATTTATACAATATTCGAAATTTATCATGGGTAAAATTTAACCAAGTCGTATTCCATAAAACGTATTCCATAAAAATTTGTTTTCGACATTCGAAGCATTTTCCCCCAATTTTTTAAAACAAACATTAATAATGAATGATTAATGATATAAAAAGCGTGAGTAAATATATTTCGAAGAAAATTAATAATAAATTCAGAACCTGCTTTTCCAAGAGCTTCAAATGTTGTTCAGTACTCTACTCGCAATTATCTGACGTCTCTCGGCTGGTTTTCGGCTGACAGAAAATGCCATTGACTACTGCATTGTGTGTATTTCCACACTTCTAGGCTACGGCTCAACTTCTATCCCGATTATATTGCTCCTTTGAAAACTTAGAAGCTATCGTATCTCTCTCTTAACTTTACTGACATCACAAAGGAAGAAAATTAAAATTACAGGAAATCGCTGCATGCCTCACCCAGTGGAAAAATCACCAAAGTTCAAAGTTCAAATCTTACTTAATACAAAACAAAAATTTCTTTAATTTCATTGGCGTGTCACCATCAGTATATAAATACTTTAAGCTATTTTTCTGATTGCTGATAAGTTTCGATTATTTCAATATCTATTAACAATTTAAAAAACCTTGAACAATTTCCAAATTTCGAAGGGAATTCCTACTCACATTTAATAATTCAACCAATTTTTATTTATCAGATTATGTTCCTTAGCAAGCCCTGTATAGGCAGTATTTATGGTTTCATCAATAAACAATATAATTTATCAAATTGAACTTTCCATGGTCAAACCATGAGAGATACGATAGAATGTCTCATGACAAAATTACTTGCCTAAAAATGAGTTACAAAATTGCCTTTAAACAGGACCCGTAGTTATTTTAACGTGGAAAATGCCGTAAAAAATAAAAAATTCCAATTTATAGTTAAAACGCAAAAAACGATGAAATGTCCAACAGCAAAGCTTCTTCCCTTAAAAAGACTTATAAAACCGCCTTTAACTATTTTTTGATATATTTTCTTCATAATATATTATTATATTGAATATAATAATAATTTATAGAATTACAATATGTTCATTTAGTTCCTAACCGCAAATGAGATGTATCTGATTAATAAATAATTATTAAAAAGCAGATTTAAAATCATAAATGTCATAGTGAAATCTGTTTTTTTTTTACATATATTGTTCCAGAAACCAACTAAAACGAATTAATTGTATATTATGGTTAATAAACTGTAGTCTATTCACCTACATGAAGTTAAACGAAGCTAAACATTCTTATGAATTCGATATCACTCGAAGCACGCTTTTTGCTGTTTTCACGTTTAATTGTGTGTCCTACCTTATTCTTTTTTGATAACAAATTTAGGGAAAATATTTTCCCTTTTCCTCAGTGTAAAACTGTAAATATACGATCTTGTATACTGGGTTTAAGCGATTAAAATGCTTTTTCACTTCTCAAGAAAAAAATAATCAAAAAGTTCAACAAATTGTTCTCTATACAAATTATAAAAATGTATTATGCGCCTCATTCTCATCATTAATATATACACGGAAAAGAAATTAGCATTGACTCAAGAAAATATCGGTACAAATGCGGACGATACAATATTTTCATGATCCAAGAAAATTTCTCTTGTCTCAAGAAAATGTACTTAAATGAAGAAAATCAAGTTTCTTAATCTGGTACATTTTCTTGAGGCAAGAAATATTTCTTTATGTCAAGAAAATATTGTTTTGTCCGTATCCGTAACGATATTTGCTTTATTTAATATTAATTATTTTGACCATTTTACCTTAATTTTGCGATTTTACCACAATTTTCTGAAGCTGTCGAAACAAAAAGTATGTATCGAATTTCCACATTTTAGCCGATCTCTCCTAGGAAGAAGATTCTCATTCTTTTACATATTTTAAGTCGAAGAACCACGTTGTCGCGTTCAAGATGCAAAAAGAAATGAATTTTTTCTGAATATGAATTCGACTGAAAAATAATTTATGTGCCTTTCATTGCCCCTTTTTGCATTGAAAATCAAAGATTTCGGCACCTAAATGTTGTATATTATTTATAAATAAAAATGAAAACGACAGTTGTATTCCCAGAATTTGAAAAACAATGTGCCAATAAGGAAGCTGGAAGTTTAAAATTAATTAAAAATATTATAACTCAAAAAATCTTAAAATTGTTATAATTTTTTGTTCATACCTTACTACCAGCATTTAACTATGGACGGATATCAGGGTAGTCCAATTTTTTTTCATTTTCATGCATACGGCCCAGAAATCCGTTTGAATCCATGAAAAATTATATGCATTTTTTGGTAAACAAATCATACTTGGAGGTTCCGCAAGCCCCATGACGTTTAACACGTATTTCCCATTAGAAAAAAATACGTTTTTGTACATTTTATTTAGAATCCTCAATATTAGCGTGAATCAAGTTGAAACTAAACATTTCTCTTCAAAGTTAACCATAGAATACGAATCATAACTTTTTTTTAATATTCGGGGCCCCAAAAACCCCCACAAGTGAAAAATTAGGTTTCGCGAATTTTTGGCGCTAATTATGATTGTTTTGCAGGTTTTCAAATATAAATAGTTTGAAATACATAAAATACTACTTTTAACTGATAATTAAATTTTCTTATAAATTGTTCAAACATTTTATTATTATTTTGTGCAACTTTTTGTTAGATTAGAGCTAGAAAGTCGCGGTTTTTTCCGAATTTTTCAACATATTTTCCACTTTTTAATTAGAGTGAGGTAATACTGAATTCAAATTAACAAAAATAATTTTCTGAACCATTTGTTGTTATTTTTAATAATATAGTCTTTGAATAATGCTAGAAAGTTGCGGTTTTTCTGAAATATTCAACATTTTGTCCACTTTTTACTCAGATTGAAGTAATAATTAATGCAATTTAATAAATCTCATTGTAAATATTATTAAAAATAATACTCAATTGTATGAATGTATGTATGTATGTATGTATATTTGATCTCTCTCTTTAACGGGTTTGAGGGCCTCCGCTCCCTGTACATATATTTACATTTTATCCTTAATCTAAACTAACCACTGCTTATATTCTAATGTTTCGCCTCACTTACAATAACAATAATATTAATACTATTGATTCTTAAACTTCTAAAAATGAGCGATCTTCCAGGGCTTCCGTTTTCTCTTGCCATTCTTTGAATTCTCTGAATTCCTTAAATTCTCAGAATTCCACGAATTTCGCGAATTCCATGAAAACCATGAATTCCGTAAATGCCGTAAATTCCGTGAATTCCAGGAAGTCCGCCAATTCCATGAATTTTGTGAATTCTATTAATTTCGTGAATTCCATGAATTCCGTGAATTCCATGCATCCCATGAATTCCATGCATCCCATGAATTCCATGAATTCCATTATTTCCGTGAATTCCATTAATACCGTAGAATACGCGATAATTCTATGAATGCCGTGAATTTCATGATTTTCCTGAATTCTGTAAAGTCCTTGAATGCCATGTATTCATTGCTTACCCCGCATTTCTAGAATTTGATTAATTCAATGAATACCCGAAATTCCACGAATTCCATGAATTTATTGAATTCCGTGAATTCCTTGAATTGTGTGAATTCTTTGAATTCTATGAATGACTTGTATTCAATGATTTCCTTAAATTCCATGAATCCATTCCACTTAAATATTCTTTCGAATTTTCACTTCTACTGTGCGTCCCGAGATACACACATTTTTCAAAGAATATTTTTATGTTGTCGATGTGCAAAATTACGCATCTCCAAGGTGCGCATGCGTGTCCATTGCGTTGATTCGCAAAATAGGCATGTTCAAAAGTGCGCATGCGGCATTATTATTCCCAAATAGTTTGTCAGATTGAAGTACTTTGCATATCATTCAGAGGCATGGAAGTCATTACTTTCGAGGTGGGTGTTGCAAAAAGACTGTGAAGCGTGCGATAAATAAATAGGAATTTTGATAGTTAATAGACTAAAAAATAACATTTTGAATACACACGAAGTTCATCAGTAATACTTTGAAAATGTTCGGTTGTAGGGGAGCGGCGGCGAATGTGGCGCGGTGGCTAATGTGGCGCGTTCGAGTTTTCGAATATTAACGAATTTTCTGCTTGTGGAGGTAGTTTCATTACATGTATATACGTTTTCAACCTTAAATTATTAAAAAATTGGGATAATTAAATTAATTGACTGATTTTTATGACGAAAAGTTAGTTTTGGTTATTTCGCTTGTATTGTCAGAGTAGCTAAAAACAAGTAAAAAATTACAGAAGTTTCGTGTAAACTTATACAATTTTTTGGGAATATTCTGTTTCGAGTTTCTTGAATGCTTTAAAGGTCAACATTTTGATTAAAATTATTGAACTTTTATGTAAAAAATCTTTAATAAATACTTTTCACATGCGACTAATATGGCGCATTAGGGACTAAAATCGGCAGGTAACTTGGCGCACAAGTTTGTGGTTTGTTTTGCTCGGGGAATTTTGTAAAAATAAAGTGCCGGTTTTTGGTTAGAAGGTAAGAAATATTTACTCAAAGTAATAACATTTCGTTTCTAATATGCATAAAAAAGTTTTATCCTAAGTATTATCGTGTATTTTAGAGTTGTTTTAGAATAATTGTATTTTTAAATCGTTTCACCAGTTTTCGGGTTAGGTTTGTTCTGACAGAATAAATATTTAGAGGGTTTACAATAGTGATATTATTCGAATGTTGAATCATTATAACTGTTTTGGAAAAGAATAAATTTTACTTATTATTACTATAATTTTGATCTATTGTTTATACAACGTCTGTAAGCTTATCTTATAATACAACATTTTTAGTACTCCTCAAATTATTGTGAGACAATCTGTACTGTTAAAAAAACATTTTTTCTTGAAATTTGGGCAGATATAATCCCTCAATTATGTCAATAATATTAAACGTGAATACATTTATCTTATTTTCATTAAATTTTACTAATTTTTCTTCATAATTTGTTTTTTATTTAATAATTATGAACTGAAATCGGAACGCGCCACATTACCAAACAAGGTAGGACAACTTGACGCAGATGCTTTTTTTGGAAAACACATTAATTAACTGTTTTAATGAACTGCAATTGAATTATCTCCATGTATATAGCATTGGTAAGATATTAGCCTTAACAGAATATATCTTATTACAATATTTTACTTTATATTTGAATTTTAATCGTACATTTTCCTTTATATGCGCCGCATTCGCCGCCGCTCCCCTAAAACTGGAAATTGTGCTTAAAAAATAAAGCTAATTTTTCATTGCACGCTTTTTTATATCGAATTACACACTTTTTAATTCGGTATACTTATAAGCCTCATAACTTCAAAATTTTATGACACTACTTTTATGTTTTTGAGTAAAAAAATCCATCGGATCACTATAGATATTACTTCATACTACATGATATGATACTTATTATGAATATATATTTACTATTTGTAAAATCTATATAATTTCAATTAAAAATTATAGTTTTGAAAACGTAATTCTAAAACAGATAATTTTGAGGCCTTGAAACTGAAGTTTTTTTGCTTTGGAAGCTTAAATTCGGAAATCTTTGGTTTGAAATTTTTTAATTATTGGAGTTTTGGTATTTCTAATTTTACAATGTTGTAGTTGCTAATTGAAATAGTCAAAATTTTACGACAATTTTGCTAACAAATCTTCCAAAATTTATTATTCAAAAATAGTCCGATTTTTCGTTAAGATTCAGACAAATGAATCATTTCAATTTGAAAAATATTTTATTGGGAAACTTTGAAAATAAATAATAGTTCTAAAGGAAATGCTCAAAATTAAACGATTTGAAATTAAAAATTTGAAAATTTTATTGTATAAAATTAAATGAGATGGAAATGAAAATAACTGAAATTGATACCTGATCGAAGAATGTCTTCAATACTGAATGTTTACAATTTTCGAGTACTTAATCTTTATTTTGGACTCTAAATATGAAATGTTTTCCTTTCATAAACTTTAATTTGCAGTTGAGATTACATAGGTTGAATTTTGAGAACTATTATTAACAATTCAAAAATTACTAATTTATAAACGATTTAAATGTACTGAAAATAATATAAGTTTTACAGCTACTATATAATTATATAATAAAACACATATCTGTATTTTTCTTTATTAGACAAAAAAAAATCCTTATCATACTTATTACATTGTTAAATGTCGACACATTTATTGCACAAAGGGTTTGCTGATGCTCATCGACATACATATCTAGTCATATGTAAAAAACTGCGTATTTCACAAAGAGAGCATATTTTTTCCAAACCGGGAAATCTCACTTGTTTTTAGTGGGAGAATTAAGAGAAAGCTGGAGGACAAAAATTATGAAAATAGAGGCCACCCTAAAAGAGTTTCTTATCAAACATTTTAATTTTTAATGCCTTCAATTTTTAATTATTTGATCTTGAAAACTGCATTCCAAAATTCTTTAAATTGAAAGTATAGATTCACAAATGAAGACCTCAAATGACAGATTTTTAAAGTATAAGATTTAAAAATTACCTGGTCACTCTTGCCGTTTTTGATTGAAATTCGAAAATGCAATCACAATTTTAATTGAATAAGATGTTACCATTTAACTAATTTAAGAAAAAATCAATTTATTTAATGGGAATTATAAAAACAATTAATTTCATTTCTCACAATCAGTGTATTAGCCCTCTTTTTAAATTAAAGTAATTGTGCATACCTATCGAAACAAAATTTCAATTGAATAAGATGGTGCAATTTAATTGAATCACACAAAAAACAAATTTAATTTATTTAATTATTTTCTAATGGAAATGATAAAAACAATTAATTTTATTTCTGATAATCGGTAGATTAGCCTTTTACTTTAAATTCAAGTAATTGAGCATAACTATCCTGTTAGACATTATAAAACTTGGCGGTGTAATATGATCTCGCTAAGTTGTATCATGTGTAATGTCCCTTTATAAATTTTATTTAAAAATGTTTTTGCATCGCAAATGTTTTTGGTGGGATTTTTTCAGTGAAATATTTCTTTCCATATGAAATTTAAGCGACATTATTAATGCCCAATTTCAATTAATTAAAAATTGAACAGATTAAAAATCGAGGCCTCTGAAATTAGAATAATTAGACAATCGTCCAACAACTAAAATAACAATGGAGTTGAAAAAGCAAATAAAAAAATTGGAACCCAAACCTAGAAGAGATTTATTTTATTACCAGAAAACCCTTCACTTATATTAGCGTATAGTAGCACTATTTGCAATGTCCAGTTTGAATAGCTCAGGTACACCCACCTCATCACCTAGTCTAGACTCTAGTCTACACTTGTTTCTCTTATGCGCTCTCTTTCGCCGACCCTTGCCAGCTTGCCAGCTGGGGGTTCTTTGTAATAATGAGGAGTGAAATAAGAATTATGGAAATTTCTTGATCATATAATTAGTAATATAATAATATTATATTTGAAATCTACGTTTCTTGGCGATTCCAATGAAATGTCACTTGTTGTAATAAGTCAGAAATTAGATTCTTTCCAATTTTATTGAAATTTTTTTAAACACTTATGAAATGATTCTGCATTCGTTCAAATTCACACCGAATTCTAGAAAACTTTATCAAATTCAAATGTCTTCACTTTTTTTGGTTAGAAATAAGTCACTATTTGATTTTTTCCAGTTAATTAAAATATTTGTATAGAATGTAACACTTATCCACAGGTAGAAACGTTATATGTAGTTTATATAATGTGGACAAAACACTGATATTTTTCATTTATTTTACACAGAAAAATTTAAAAAAACTAACAAAGCTGAGATTTTCGAGACGAATGCAATCGTTTCGTTGGGTTTTCGATTCGACGCTTATTTTGTTTATAACAGTTGCACAAACATAAAAAGTGGTGTAATTGTTTAACAAATTGTTTAAACTAAAAATCTAGAGGTGTTTTCAGTTTTTCGATATGACTCTTAGTTTTTTTTTTATAATTGATGTCAAAAGTTTCAAATCCATATCTACAGGTACACAACATATATACGTTTAACAACAAATGCGCTCATTATTTAAAAAATGGTTTTAGAAATAAACAAAAAAACCGCACCTACACATTTTCAAGGCGGATGCAATAGTGTCGTTGGTTTTTCCATCCGACGCTTAGTTTGTTTATGACAATTGCACAAACATAAAAAATGGTGTACTTGTTGAACGAATTGTTTAAAGTTTAAACAAAAATAATCTGCACCTGAATATTTCGGAGACGAATCTAGAGGTGTTTATAGTTTGTCAATATGACTCTTAGATTTTTTTATGATAATTGTCAAAAGTTTCAAATCCATATCTGTGGCAAACTTCAAGGTCGTGAAAATTTCATTATTTTGTTGAAAATTCAACTATTATGTCAAAGTCGTCTTCTTTAGTTGAAAGTTCAATGTTTTGTGGAAAATGAACTTTTTTGAACTCTCTAGAAAAAAAAGAAAAAAACTCCGAAAAAACGCTAAATAAACGGGAAATCCGTCATTAGCTAACCGATACGTTACTTTATGTGGGGATGGGGAGAAGGCGAATTGACGGTTGTCATCGAGGGGTCACCGGGACGGGGGTCTGATATATAGCTCAAAATTAGTAAAGTAGTTTATGAATGGTCCCTAAGTTCGTTTAATCTTCCAATTTTATTTTTATTATCTTAAAGATAGCTCAAGCCCAAATGTTCAAAGAATGAAGACATTGACGCCTACTTGCGATTTCATTGAATTTAATTGAAAAAACTTTTTATTTCTTCTTTTCCACTTGGAAGGTCTTAAATGAATAATGATTTACTCTTGGAAAATGCCATCAAGAAAATGAGTCTTATTTAATAAAGTCCGAATTCATAATAGATAATTTGGCGGTAGTACTTGGTCAGCACTTTGAAATTAAATGGAAAGAGCTAGCTTAATAATTTAGCGACTCCACTTTCATCCCGATTCACATGTACTTACTTACTGCTAAGCTCCTAAGACTGAGGTTGACGGCTTGAGATACTTACATACATACTCACTTTCCTTACGAAAAAAATGACCAAGTTTATTAAAGCTCGCCTCGAGACCAGCCGGAAAATTGTATCTGAATCTACTGACTAGTTGTATAAAACTACCTCATATTACTATATCTTTAAGTATAAGCCGCTCGCTCCCATGTTCTCTTCTTTCCCCAAACCAGCCCTCAGCGTAACTCGTCCACTTAGCAACCCCATTGCGGATGCATTCTGAATAAGACATTCTGACGTTGGAGGTTTACCGATTTTCCGGGAAAAGCGCCTGCAACGAAAGGAAATACTTAATGTTTCGCCTCAAAGTGTTTTCATCTGTCAGTCCTCTAGTTTTCCATCTTTTAAGAATATTACTATTTCAAATCGCTGCATAGACTTTTTTAAGTATTGAGAACAGATTTTATCTTAAATTAAGCACAATCAGCGTTGCCACAAAAGCCCAGTTTCGAAATTCCCTCACTTTTCCCTGGCCAATTTTTCATTTTCCCTCACTGATATACATTTTTTATTAATTATATATATTAATGTATCTTGACGCACTGACTATGGAAATCATAGTGAAAATTGGCGCAAATGTGATTATCATGGCGAAAGCCATGGAAAACCCATAAAAGTTATAGTTTTTCGAATTCATCTCGATAAATACAGAAAATTTCGAAAAACTTTTCAGACAAAAGTTATATAGATTCATTCAAAATTTAAATTTTTTGTTTCAAATACTTATCTTTTAGGATAAATAGTTTCTGAGAAAATCGCTGCTGAAAGTTAGTGAGTGTAGGAGGCGAGAAGTGTGACTGATCACAAAAATAATGTTGGTCAAACCCCGACCCCTTTTTCAACGCCTCGAGGCGGGGGCGGGAAGGCACCTCTATGGCTGGTAACAAAAATAATGTTGAACAAACACCTACCCCTTTTCCAAGGTATTCGCGAAGGTATTCCTTATTGTTTTTCTCGTGGGAGCAAAAGACATCCCTTTGTCTGATCACAGAAATAATGTTGGTCGAACCCCTACCCTCTTCCAGATTCTCGTAGGGAGACGTAAATTAAATTAAGCAAGCAAATATATAACGGTAGTGATTGGTTACAGGAATACTTACGTTTTCGGCAGGAGCCAGGCATGAAATTTTCATTTTTATCATCAAATATCTCGAATTTTCGCTCGTATGAAAGAAATGGATAGAACATAAAATATGTATTATGACAAGGTCTGCAACTTTTGTGAAAATTATTTTTTCAAAGTTTAAATCGTTCTCGAGACAAACGTAAAAGACCATGATTGTTATGGGGTTTTTGTGATTTTCTACATAAAAATGAAAATTGTCCAATTTTCACTATGATTTTCGTAATCAGCGCGTCAAAATACATGAATATACAGAGTATCAAGGAACATCGTAGGTAAGCGCTATTCGGAACTTTATGCAATGTTTCTTTCTAAATTGATTTCAAATTTCAAAGACTTTTAGTGACAACAGTCATACGTAATTTTATAAGACGGTTATCCAAAAATTACGTAAAACGACTGGGGGAGGGGGATAAAATCTTACTGTTATATGTTCATGGGGAAGGGAGAGTTGGTTGGAATATCTTGAGTAAGAAAAAGTTTTACTAAAAAAATAGTAGTCAACAACTTAGAGGTAGTACATTTTCAACAAAACAGATGAACTTTGAACCAAATATAGTTGATTTTTCACCCTAAAATGTGAATTTTCAATCAAGTATTTAATTTTCTACAAAAAAAAACGAATTTTCCACAAAATACGTGATGTTTTATGTGAAAAAGATCATTTGTGAGTTAACAAAATAATTCTGGAAAAAAAATAATTTTCAACAAAATTGTTAAATTATCAAACAAGGATATAAATTTTGAACCAAATAGTGGAGTTTTCAATTCAAAAATATACATTTTTAATCAAAGACGGAATAATTAAATTTTCCGTTAAATCAATTCATTTTCAACAACAACGAAAAAACTAATTTTGAACAAAATAGTTCCGTTTTCAACCAAAGAAATTAATCTTCAATCAAAAAAGGACCCCAAAATTCAAAGAAAAGTGTATAGGGGAGAGTCGGTTAATACCGGACACTTAAGCTTTTTTGGTAATAATTTAGCTGATAGTGATCAAAATATTATTATAGAAGCTTAGCTATAATGTCAGGGCTTCTAGCAACAATTTGCAATTAGATGTATGTTGCTGTAAAAGAAAAAAGGCAATTGAAATGAGGCCTAAAATAGGTTAAGAAAAAATACTATCGGGTAGCCCTGGACACTGAGATTTTCGCCATTTTATCGTATTTTAATTATAATTTAATTAAAAACATTACTTTAAAACTACAAGTACCTTCAAACAGAACCCGACTTTGACTCTTTTCAATAAAACTGCTATGTGTAAATACGAGAAATAATTAAACAAAAATTTCGGGTCACATAATTCAAAAGTGAATGTATGTATCGCAATAAAAATCAACCTAATTTTTCTTTAGTTATGCAAATATTTGATCACAAAGTTGTTTTATATTTCACAAAATGCACTTGTTTTCTAGAGACGAAATATTTAGACCGGATTATTTTTTAAGCTTATGAGAGATATTAGTACATATTTTCAAAATTACACTTCAAGACAATTCTGAAAGATAAAAATGATGATTTATCGCAGCAGATAGTACAGTTTCTTGAAAGTCATGACTTTCCGGGGCTAACCAACTCTCCCCTAAAAGTTGATATTTCCACCAAAAATATTTTCATTTTCAATCAAAAATAAATGGATTCAAACAAAAAATATGATATTTCAAGAAACTAGTTGAATGCTCGACTCGAAAATATGAGTCTTTAAAAAATGGTTAATTTCCAATAAAATTGTTAAACTTAAAAGCCCAAAAAAAGAATTTTTGACAAAGATGTTGAATTTTAAACCAAATAATATACATTTTCTTTCAGAATGATTTGATTATTAACTCAAAAAATACGTTTTGAACTTCAACAGAGAATTTCAACAAAATAGTACAATTTTCAAACAACTAAGTGATTTTTCAACAAATAGTTAAATTTTCAACAAAGAATATTAATTTTCTACGCCAGAAAAGACGAATTTTCAACAAAATACATGCCTTTTCAACTAAAGAAGAAAAATTTTCACCACAAAAAAGAATAGTTAAATTTTCAGTAAAAAAATTAATTTTCAACCGAAAGAAAACAAATTTTTAAACACAAAAAGGAATACAGACACAACCAAAAAATATTAATTCTCAATGAAAAATGTAATAGTTGATATGTTAACCAAAAAATATTTTAATTCTTAATTAAAAACAGTCGAATTTAAAGAAAAAGGACGAACTTTCAACAAAATACAAGACAATTTTTTCCAAAACGAATGAATGTTTACCAACATACATGAATTTTCAACTAAAATGACGAATCTTCAACCAAAACTTAAATTTTAAATGTAACTTACTTTTGCATCTCACTTTTGTAAGATACGTTTGACTCTATGGAAAATTCTCTGACTCTTTCAGATTTTCCTTGACATTGCTTGCTTTCCCTGACTTATCAGAATTACTTAATCTGTAGAAATCCTGACAAATACACTTTCGTCTAATTACTTCAATTTAATATAATGCAAAGCGATATTCAGAAAATGAAATATATCAAAAATAAATACAGTTATAACTGTGATTTCCTCTACCAAAATAATTAAAATTTAATTCTTTCATAGGTTAGATAGATTGCCCAAAAATACTTCTTATTTCTATCTTTCTATTAACCGACGGCATTAGCTGCAAGGTGAATCTCGACTCGGAAAGAGTCGAGATGTTATCCAGCCATTTCGAGCGCATATAGCACTCGGATAGGTTATTATCTGCAACGTACGACAGGGTTGTGTAATGTGTATTCGCTGCGTTTAACTTAATGTCGGCTTGACGCCGATGATGACTGTCTGCATTCCATGGAAAACCCAGCTGAATTCGGAAGGTGGTTTTTTACAGTTTTCCTCTCCCCTGGCCAAACGTTCAGGCGAGTACTTGCGAGTACTTCTAATAAAGGCAGATGCAGCCGCGGGTCATCATTGGTTGTGATGAAATTCATACAGTGATTCTAAGCTCACCTTAGTGAAACCAAAATTTTCAGAGTCCGATAACCAGTGAAGAGAAAAGGGAAATGAGAAATAATATTGTTGAGAAAGGTAAAAATCCAAAGCGAAGCGATAAGAGGATTAAAGCCTTTGGAGAATCAGAAGAGTTAAAGAAAAATTACCTGCAGCAAAATACTGATGTTTATAATAAATTTTGTGCAGTCACTCGTCACTGCCTTTACATATATGAGGAACTTTCCTGTTTCATTGAGTTACACATTCTAGAAGATATAATGTAAAATCAGATCAGGCTTAGTGAATGAAATATGAAAGCTTCATCTGGTATCACTGAAATTTAGGTATACGTTTTCTGGGACATTTGTTATTGTACTTTTATTAATCTAAGAGGAAAACTCACTTTTATTAAACCAGAGAATGTTCAGTAAGAAAAAAATCGTAATTTGATTCAGTGATATGGTTCAGCCCTTTTCGAATTTGACAAATTAGACCGACGTTGATAAATAAATAATTAGTTTCTTATCTCCTCAT
Organism: Andricus quercusramuli; assembly: GCA_932178445.1. Classification (NCBI taxonomy): domain Eukaryota; kingdom Metazoa; phylum Arthropoda; class Insecta; order Hymenoptera; family Cynipidae; genus Andricus; species Andricus quercusramuli. The sequence continues at coordinate 259,592 of CAKNXH010063922.1, read as the reverse complement.
TACTAGAAAATCAGCTAATAATTTACTTGATGCGTAAAAATACATCATATTTATCAAACTTTTCCATAAACATACTCCCTTGTTCCTTCACTCGGGAAACTATTTGGTTAAGTTGACAAAATTCTTATTGTTCTAACTACAGTATATGGTTATTATATGGAAAACAATATTTAGTTGATTTAACAAAATATAAATAATTTGTGGTTAAATAAGCTAAATATTTAACAAAATTAACAGAACAAATCAACCAAAAACTATTTATCATTAATTAATTATTTTATTAATTAATGATTTAATCAATTAATTAATTGAATGAATAATTAATTGATAATTATTAATTAAAGCTATCGAGTTAGGTTGACTTAACACAAGGTTAGTTCACTTCACCTCACTTTTGTTCAAATCAATCACACATACAGTCAACTAAACAATTTTCAAGATTAAACGAATTTTTTTTTCTGGGTGTAAAAATCATGAGAAAAAACACATTCATAAATACAATACATACTTTCTGGTGTAAAAGCAAATCTTGAAAATTGTATTTCAATTACTTACGGTCCTATTTAAATTTTCAATATTGCCGTGAATTTCATAACCAATTATTCTATATTTTGTGGAAGCCAGAGGTAAAATTAACGTTCAACAACGATACACAATAACTTTTAACAGATTATCTTTCACTGAAATCCCCAAATTCGCAGGATGTGAAAGTTGTTTTAATCGATTTCAGACTGGAAAACTAAATTCATAAAACATTTCCATATTCTGGACTAAATTTTCAAAGAACGAGCTTTCAACTTCATATAATTCAAAACGACGTGAGGTATATTCATACGATTTTACGAGTTTTTTAAAATGCGAATATAACGAATAGAGTCGGTTTTTACTCGGGCATGACTTTCTCTGGGAATTGTTCTTACCCGAATAATTATAGGTTTAATTTATTCTTTTTGATTCGAATTTAGAGAGAAAGTTTTAGAATAATAATGCATTATCGCAGAAGAATAGTAACTATTTTTCATAGTGGCTAAAAACTGAATTATTTGAGAACCAACTTGGAGAAGTTTCAAATTAATAATGAAAAATCATAGGAACTTTCCTCAGCGAATTATTTAAAAGCTCCGACTATGCTCTCTGAAATAAGCCTTTGCGAAAGTTATTGTAATGCTCCTTTTCGTACTTGGAACTTCCTAAAGTTGAAGAGAATAAGATGAGATTTCTTTCTTAAATGATAGGTTTATTACTCTTCTCAGAGAATGTGTTCTAATGCATAAAATAATTTTGATTTGATTTTATTATAATTTTTGTATATTTCTTTTCCAACAGTAACCATACAAAAACGGCAATGATGCAAAAAAAATTCCAGCAAATTTTTTCACTTTAAGTATGTAATATACTTAATACAATTTTTTTAACTGATATGAACATTTTTGTCAAAACGTATTTTAAAAGTCAATTAGAACAATTATTTCCTATTTTTATCAATAATTTATGAATGAGTATATGCTTAATATTACTTACAGCAAAAAGAGTACATCGTCTATCTAGTTGCATATGATCGAAATTAAGCCACAAAGAGAATAATTGATATTAGGATTAGGTTTTTACCAGATTTTCCTTCTCGAAGAAAATTGCTAGTGCCTTATGACTAAAAAAAAAAAGACAGTTAAAGTAAACGTATAGGTATACATTTTAATTATTCACTTCACTGAACTTTTTGATTTGAAATTCAGTTTAATTTATGTTTATCTAGATGAAAATACCATGTTTTAGTATTTAGAATCGAAAATGACTGCCAAACTTATTTTTAATTTGTGCGAAGAGGAATATTCTGACTTTATTATAAGTAACTAACATGACTGTGTATGAAATGTTATAACTAATATACAATTATCTTAATGCCGATTTCATACACTTGACTGTTTAACATTTTTTTTTAAATTCAAGCAGTCTTAAATTACAAATGTAACTTAAATTTAAGCGCTGATAATTGAATGTCATTTTAATCAACTTGTAACTGAAAATTCATTTATGGAAATACTTTGTATCCTATTTTTATATGTTAAAATAGTATTTTCAATGTACTTTCTTAATCAAATTGCGTACTTTTTACCACAGTATAATCGACAGTTGTTGGAAACTATGATCTCACAGAATCAAGCAGATAGTGTTCAAAATCTCGACCTGACTTATATTGAATTTAATTCACATATATTGATGTATTCAATTTTATAATTTTAACCTGATTTTAAGATGCATAAATCACCTACAAAGTCAAAAACCTTGATCAAAGAAAAATCAAAGGTGAATTATACTATTTTTAAACTGAAATTTGTGATTAAAGTGGGAGCTAAAACGAACACACTTTGACATTATCATATTTGAATTTTAAGGCACACCGTACATGAAATTTAATTTACTTGAGTGGAAAAAACTTCCAATACATGTACATTGAAATAAGTAGGTAATGATGGTGTATCGAGTTTCGATTCGTTCTTCTTCTTCGATTCTTCCACTGAATTTTTATTCACTTATGTAGCCGAAGTTCTATAATATAGTTCTGTTAAAACCGAAATCGAGTAACTGAGATTATTGTGTGATCTCTTATGAATGTTAGAAGCCAGTAATTTAGATTTTATATTAAAATAGATTTTAAAACTTAACATAATGTCCTAAGGGCTTATCTCCTGGGGTAACAATACTAGTCGTGTTAAACTTCATGATGAAATTTTCTCCGCGTTGCAGCCCAACATTTTTAAACAAAAATTTTACTGCAGGTAATAAGCACTACCCGAGACCTTTTTTTTGTTTATGTGATTTACTATGCACAAGTTTCCCAAGTTTGGAACTTTTTGACCTAACTTTGACATTTTTCAAATAATCATCAGATTATTTAAAACGTCTGAACGAGTGTTCCCATTGAGAGACATACATATAAATACAAGCAAATTTTCTAAAGTTTTAAAATGAAGAAAACTGTGGAAAAGGGCCCGATGTTGGAGCATTTGCGGTCCTTACTTATATATTTTTACAAAAAAAAAAAACATATACTTCCTATTCTGCTTGAAAAATGAGAAGAAAAAACAATTTTTCGGCCCGCTCTTTTGAGTAACCTTGTAGTCCGAAGAAATGTTAATTCAGATTAAGAAAACTGGATATATTGAAAGATGATTTGTCAATCCGAAAGAAATACAACTGTGCCCGCCAGGTTATTAAAAGTATATTTAAAAAGATTGGAATAGAGGGCGATTGGGATTTTCTTTCTCTTGGCTCTCTACAAAAAATAATAAATTGACATGGATAAGAGCTTATGATAATATATTATGTCTAAAAGATTTACAGAGAGCCCACACGTCCTCTGCTCTCATACTTTATCCTAAATTAACCTTGCGAGAAGGGCCTCAACAATATTTAACTCTGTCGAGATCACCACTCGGTTTTATCAGAATTATAGCGCAATTAAGGTTAATAAATAAATTCATTCCTAGACTTTTAAAAACAAAAATAACTCCTGCAGTTTGAACATTGATGGTTTGGTTATTGCATCTACTGTCATGAGAATAATTTCAATACAGACCTTGTGTACCACCTTTTAGTAGAACCCGTGTAGAAATTGCCAAATGTTTGCCCAATTACAAGTTTGGCCCCAACTTGGACAATTATTTCATGGCTACAACAGGGTTAATATCTTGAATCTAGTGTAAACCAACTCTGTTCCACAGCTCTTGATTGCAGCGCCATGAACTTGAATGTGCATTTGGCCATAGGTTGGGATGCGGGAAACCCCGCCGGCGCCCATCCTATCAGGCGCCCCCCTAAGGCATGTAGGCGCCCTCTGCGATCATTTTTTAAAACAATATGAATGTTTTTATTATTAAACAAGATAAAGTAGAAGGAATTTAATTAAAATGGTACTCTGTAAACATATTGTACTCTATAAGCTAGTTAATCATCAACACATAACATCGTACATGTATTCCAAATTATACTTCCAAAGCAAATAAAAGTTTTGTGAGGATTAATTTGTTTGTCCTTCCAGGATTCGTAACTATGCAAAAAAATGGTATTCTCTTGCATCTAACAGAATTTGTTCTCATTATATAAAGCGTCAGCGATGTATTAATTATTTGCATTTATCAAACTATGAATAGTTCAAAATTATTTCGTAAAACTTTAAACGTTGCAACATATTATTGTGTGAACGAAAGGATTTAAAATCCTTTTTCTATAAATTAACAGGTCAATCCGAGTTAGGATTTATTCGGATTCATTTGGATTGAACATTTGGTGTGGATTGAACCGGATTGATTCGGATTAATTTCTTAATATATTAATACATTTTTTTGTGGAGAGAACAATATCGAGATTGACAGTTTTCCGCATGATAATAGTAATTATTATAAATAATTATAAAAGTGGCACAAAAACACAAAAAACCAGTGTGTTGGTTTGAGGTGATATTGGCGAGTGTTTTTGTGATTTGGTCTGTATCAATTATTAAAGTTTGATTCAAATAATCAAAAACGCCGGAAGTGAAAAACACTCGTCGCGTTCGGAGACATCGAGCATTTTCCAACATTCCAAGATTCCAGAACGAAAACGAAAGTAAGTAAATAAATCATAAGTAATAATTTATGTTTATAACGCAATGAAGTCAAATCTAAAAAAAAATTGAAATTAATGATAATATATTGTTATAGTTTAACTTGAACTTCAATTCAAAATTTCCAATGTTTTCGTTTTACAGGAGTTGTTCGTGAAAAATGTAAGTCCACTGACTATGAAGTCTTCATTTGGGAATGGTCTGCACTAATTCCGAAGATTGGGATGGCAATCAAAAGATGAGGCGGGCGACGAATAATCCGGTTCAGGAATAAGATGTTTCTTAAAATGTTTCTTTTAAATAAACAATTTTACCTTTATAAGATTTTATTCATTTTTTTATTTCTAAAAACAATTTTTTATTTTAATGTGGCTGAGACTAGAAAAATTAATGAAGCCAAGTTGAGGCCAAGTCGGTCGGTAAGTTAGGCTCTGGCCGGGTTAGGCGTTTCACTTGTGGTTTGGTCCTGTCTAAATTCCCAATTTGGGGTCAAGTTTTTCCTATTTTGAGCCCAGCTAGCGCCATGCCAATTTTTTCACATGGGAATGTCAATTTTTTTAAACTGTAAGATTTCCATGTATAAGCGAAGGTAGATATCTGTGTGGGATAAGGAACGCCTGGCGGAATATTCTAGATAACCTTGAAAAAAATTCTGTAAAAAAAATTCTTATGTTTGTTGGTAAGTTTCACGAATAAGCATTATAATTAATTATATAATCAAATGTTTTTTGATTTTATATCGTTGTAAGTAGGTTTATCTCCTTTGAGGTCATGTTTGCCATCAATAACCTTTAATTTTAGTTTTTGTTTTTATTTATTAAAATAGCAGTTAGTTTTAGTATTTAACTGTAACCTATTTATATGAATCAGATGATTCTCAAACAAATGAAGCACTACCAGTACAATCAAAGAAATGTCTGGTTAAATTAACCAGAATTCTTGTTTTATATGGCCTTACTATTTTTTCTGGTTAAAGTAATCAGAATTCTGGTTATTTTAATCAGAATTTCTGGTTAATTTAAACGAAATTCTGGTTAATTCAACCATAATTCTGGTTAATCTAACCAGAAAAAATAGTAAGGGCATATTTAACCAGAATTGTGGTTGATTTAACCAGACATTTTTTTTAGTGTAAGTAACCTTGTAGCATCTCAGCCACTTAAAAATTCGTACATACCTAAAATAGCGAAAAAAAGTGGTTAAAACCCGGAAAGTAAATAATTTGGCAACTCCTTTCCCACCCCTTGGAGTCGCCTAAGACCAAAAGCCGATTACACGTGCGGAAAGCGTCCCTTTCAATATGCGCGAAGTGAGAATAAGGACGGTGGGTGGCATCCCATCCAAACACGGATTTCTGGTATGGGTGACGGGTGCGCGTTTAGTACGTTCCGAGGAGCGTCGAATGCGAGGAACGCGACGGACCTTGCGACGATCTCGACCGCAGATTCGAGGAGGTCGGTACCGCGGCCGCGCTTGAACGCGTGCTAAGACTCCGGCCGGGCGGGCGGGCAGGTCATGGAATTCGCGTGGTCCAGGAGGCCCCACAGGCATCCGCGGGAGCAGGCCAGAGCAGGCGAACCCGGTTATTGCATGGTGAACACCAGCCCGAGCGTTGCTAGTTCAGAGTTTCGAGTTGCGAGATCGGCAACCGCCCCCGCGAACCAGGAGTGGCGGCAGGTACCGGGGGTGGGAGCTGGGTGCCGAGAGGGGCGATTGGTCGGCAAGGGTGTTCTCCAAGCACAGTCGGCGGCAGTTGGGGGTGGTGACGACGCGGCCCGGGGTTATCGGGTCGGGGGTTGGAAACGACGCGACCGATCCACAACCGTCCGGTGGAGGAGGCAGCAGCGGTGGAGGTGGTGAACATAAAATCCCTCGCACATGCCTGGTGCATTCATTAGAGGGGATGTGCCCGTGCAGCGTACACGTCGACCTGCATCGTCCTCGCTCGCAACCCTCTCATTGCAGTGCCATCCCTCACGCTGTAACCGCGTTTCGCGACGGCACTCTTGCTCTCCTCAGTCTTGTATAAACCACTTGACATCTGCTGTTCGCGAAGAACGTCAAGTTGTTACTAATCGCGCTCAATTCATTGATCGATAATCAGTTTTAAAATTCCTTCGTCTTAGAGTTTCTGATATTCTTAGGCAGACGAAGGAAAAGACTCGAGAACTTAGAGACTGTTCAGTGCAAGTTTCCAGTTTCAAAGAAGAGACCACCAATCCAGATCCAACGCCATCCGAAGATCCAGTCTTCTCTGAAGATCAACATCACGCAGACAGAGGACCTCTTGGCCTGCGGCGCCGGCATCGGGGCCGCCGGATTTCATGTTCATGAATTTTTGTAGGCCAGGTAACGATGCGCTCGACACCTTGTCGGAGCGTGTTGATTTTTATATAAATACCTGTTTTAAGTGTACTTAGTTCATGTTCTTGATCTTGAGGACGGGCTGACGAGAGTTCCCAACTCGCGCGGGAAACTCATAGACTTCGATTGAAGATCCGCGCACGTGTTACGTAATCGCTCGGAGCTCTCTCTGACCAACTTTCAAACACTGGCTTATCCAAAACCATATGTTTTCGTATGACGGGATTTTTTTGCTCTTTCTCTCGAAAATGAGAAATTGCAAGAGAGATCAAGTCTGCCAAAGACAAGTGGATAAGCTCCTGGATGATTGCTGCGATCCTACCTAACGCACGGGTGGAAAACATCCGAAAGATTCTTTAAGATGTTAAATTTAATCAAAATCGTTTATCCGCGGAACAAAAGTTTTTCTTAAGAAAGAGGCAGTAACTACAAAATCATCGAACGAAGAAAAATTGACGAGAACGTTAACGCAGTAACTTAAGTTTCTAACTTCTTCGAGAAAACGGAGGCTAGCTCATGACTTCTCTCTTCCGAAGAAGGCAGCATCGGCAACATTTTAGTATTATTGCTCTATACATTTATTCAATAGTAAATGCCAGGAGACTTGGCGACTTCTACGGAAGAAAGCAGCAAGTCGTAGATGCTTCCTTCTCGCGTAGAAGTCGGCCAACAACTTAGGGGCTAGTTTCCGAGACTCCTGATTTTTTCAGTGATATGAAAAACTCATTTTCGATTTGTTTTTGTTGATGACTATTTTTTTGAAACGGCATAGCTATAATCACTTCTTTCTTATCACTTTCCGTCCAAGTTCTCGGAATCGCATCAACCGAAAGACGAACTACGCGATTCGATTTCGCAATGCATTGTATGAGGGCGAAACCTCTAGAGTAACTTTGATTTTCAAATGTCGTTTGTTGAAACCCGGAGAAAATTCAATGCATTCAAATTCGCGTCAGCTCCAGCATTGAAATGCAATATCGTCTCGCCTTTGCAAAATCTGAGCCTTCTCTAGTGTTCGGAAAAAGTAAATTCGGGTAGAAAAAAAATCGGATGTTTTCCTACGTTAGCCTCGTGAGATCGCATGTTGAACGTCAATCTTGACGTTCTCATAGTGATTACATTTGCTCGAATCGAATTTCATGTTCCCTCGTTTAGCGGCCTGCCGATGCCGAGTCGATACTCGTCATTTGTTATGCACACAATACTGTTTTCTGCAAGGAAACTCTCGTCGTTTGAAGATCGGTCCTTCAAAGGCAGCCCCTCCTCCTGTGTCACTTCCGTTGTTGAGGAAAAATACATCTCTTCCCTTTATCGGGAGACCACTTTATTTTCCGCGAAGAAATTCTGAGTCTTTTTTCTTGACTTGCAATAGAAATAAATCTGCTTTCAAAATAATATGCCATTAGTCCGAAAAATGTTGCTAAAAGAAATGAGTGATCCACAAAATATTGAAGCAGATACTTAAACTATTTGAACTTCGCAATGTCGGCATAATCATATTAACACGGTTGATAAATTGATAAATTCACATTTGGCGTTCTGCCTAATTGAGCTTGCACAATACGCGCTTCAACTGAAGATCGACTATGAAGATGAATCTAGGAAGACGGATATGTCATGTTTCCGGTATCCGCTACCGGTGCTTTTCTCGTATAACTCATTTTCCGCGGCGACGAATCACTACACTAGGTGGAAAGAATGGGCTATCGATCGATGCAACTTCCGGTCTGTACGGTCGAGAACAAGGTCGCACTCGGAAGATCTATGCATATATGTATATTTTATCAACGCTTCACACACGAAGGTACGTTCTTGTCTTTGAAAGAATTATCAAGATCCAGAAAGCTGGATTTTTTAGGTACCTAAGAGGTAAAATCTTGAAAATATGCAAGTTTGATAAAAGATGCGCACTAACTTCTATAAATGAGCTTTAAACCGAGAGTTATAGATATTATGAAGACACCAGTCTTGGCTTTCCCTTATTCCGAAAAATGCTCATGTTCTTATGATTCAGATCGTAAGAAGATGAAGGACTTGTGATGATTGTACTCATATTAAGGAATGAAAATTTAGGTTGTTCTAAGCTTTCTACCAGGGGGTGTCGAAAATCATTCAAATGATCATATTTTAAATGTATGAGAGTATGAGACTTGCGTAATTTTACCAACAGTAATTATGAAATAATCCAACGTGGGTATATTAGTGATTGTTATTAATAGATGTTGGGAATACGGAATAACAGAAGCGCAAATTTATGAAATTTTCTGAATACCGTGCTAAGAATAAAATTCCTGCTCCGTAAATTGTTTGGAACAGGATTCTAGCGGTTCCTCGTGCGTGACTTTGAGCTTTTTTTCCTCATAATTTAATTTCCTCAGCTTCCTATGGCCTGCGTACCCTTTTTTCTTTAGCGACTACTAATTCGAGGTTGAGAGTCTCTTAGCAAAGGAGTGGTGAGAATTGTCGTTTAACAAGTCAGTTGGGGATACTGCTGGATTCCACGCCGAGTTAAATTTCGCATCCTGCTTTAAACAGAAACGGTATTCAGACTATGCTCAGCGACAACTTTTCTATTCTCAGAGATTAATAAGATTTTTCAATTAGCATGATAATTTGAAAGTAGAACAGTGACACAATTTGAGCCAGGATTATTAGAAATAAAATTTTTCATATTAATAATTATACAAGATCAATACTTTTTTCAGGAATTACAGATATATTCAGATTACCACAATGCGAAAAATAAATCTAAATCTACTTGGAGAAATCAATAGAAAAGTTAATCGAGTAAACTCAATCCTCGAGGAATATTACATTTACTTTGTAGCCTTTGTTCAGATGTAGATATTTCAATGAAATCAGGATGCTCAATTTCGTCTGTTTGAGTAAAATATATATATACTTGACGGAATTGAAATACTCAAGCAATTCATCAAGTTTCTTATTGACTAAGATAAGGAAACTTGCGTCGTAATTTTATTAGAAAGCAAAATATCTTAGTAATCAATGTAATTAATAATATAATACACGGTAATTCACTATGATTAAAACAATGAAAAACAGTAGGAAAGAGAAGCTATCACCAGGATAATAAATTGAGTCCTCCTAATTCAATATTTGGTCAGCGAATACAGAGAACTCGAGTTTTGACTCTATTAGACGGCAAAGCATACTCTCTGAATATGGAACAACCTCTCTCATTATACATATAACAGCTATACAGATCCCATTTTCCAAGGTAATAGGAGATTGTACAATATTTTTTAAATTACCTCGAGCATAAAAACAAAAAATATATTTTCCTGGAAGTGTTTGCATATTTAGGGAAAGGGTTAGAGCACTCTGCCTATTCTGTAGTATAATGTATGGAACATATGCATATAAACCGTAGCATATTTTTCATTAGCTTTATTCTGTACATTCTCATCTTATCTTTTCATCAATTTGTAATTTTCAAAGTATATTCATATATTTCAACACAGGTTCTTAAACTTGCCTAAGATTTTGAATTTATTTTGTCAACTTATTCTGTTTGTGACCGTACCTAATTTTTTCCACCAGTATTCAAATGTTGCAATAAATTTGAATTACTTCTAGTCGCTTGTAATCATTTTTAATCAGAAACTTTGACATAATATTTTTAATTGTCCAAATTACTTTTTTTCTCGCTTTTTCATCTTTGAATTTGTTCGATTTTCAACCCAAATAGTTTTATTATGCTTTTCGTTTCGTGGATGGCCAACGGTTATATTACAGCTCAAAATTGTCCCAGTAATCGTGATACAAATTTTATTACTTTCTATTTTATTTTATAATTTTTTTAACGATATTTCATAAATTATTATTTTAACAAATATTTCTTTAGTTTTTTTAACAATGTGAAAAATATATTCCTTACGATTCTTAAGGTTCCTGAGCTTTAAAATGAAGAACAATTTTATTTATTCTTTAAATTCAGAAAATCTAATGTCTCTTAATGAATTTCTCGTCTAAAGTGGTTGGGAAATAACATTTTTTTCTTTGACCTCTTTCTGTGATGTTTCACGGTTAGTGAAATAGTCACTGCTACTAATGTAATTGTGTCAACTAATAAAATAGCAGTTTAAACTAATGAAATAACAATGCCATATATTACTACCTAAATAGTTGGCCCAACTAACCATTTTTTCAGTGAAGATTACATTAAATATTTATTTTTCTATGTAATATGGTATCCATTTTTACTCTCTCTTGAAAAAAACCTATAAGTTTATATAATAATGCAAATTACTTGTAAAACAACTAGAACTTCAACATTATGTTTTTTTATTTTATCTTGAAGAAAACATGAAAAATTCTACAAGAAGATACCCGGTAAGAAGAGAAGAATTCAAAAAAATTAATACTTTCATATTTAAACGAAAGAGTGAGTATTATTTAATTTTTTTGAATGTGCTAATTTTCCATCGGGAAAACTGCCGAACGAAAGAATAGATTTATCTCTGAAACCAATTCTTTTATATTCCCTTAACGAATGCCACTTGTGTTGTATTCCATATAGGCGAACATATCTTCCATTTTTTTAATTCCTCTTAATGCGAGCAGTAGGCACATCTCTCATGGTTATTTTTAATTCCATACTTACATGCTGTATTTTGGATTAATTCAATTCTTTCTAATGCGTCCACCAAATGCGTGCACTTATATGATTTCTATTCCTCCGTGTGCAACATAACTTTTGAAATTTCAATTTTTTTGTCATGGTCATTTTTAATTCCATATTTATATGCTTTATTTTTGATTATTTTAATTCCTTCTAATTGCAAGTTGACATCTCCTCTCCCCTCCTAACCCTAAAAACGGTTTCAGATGTTTATAGCAGTCAAGTTGCAAAAATTTAACCTAAATCAAAAATCTAAAGTCAAACCAAAAAAAATAGTAAGCAGAAAATTTCAAAAATTTTTATTTCGACTATACTGGATAGATCGTTTTTTTAGCTCCGTATTCATTTTTTGTGGCTGTGTTATCCATGCAAATTCGCACAGCAGTAGTGCGTACTACTGCTGTGCGAATTATATCTTCGAATTGATCTCGGTCGGACTGATATGTAACTTACGTATTGTTTATATAATGTTATTTATTATATCATTTGAACATGATAATCTTTTATATTTTTAAAGTTAATGAAATAGGTTTCTGTTAAATAGATTAATAAAAAAAGGTTCATATAATTTACCCAAATTTTTTTACCCGTAATTTATAAGTGTAATACAATATTTATTTATTAAAAAAATGAGTTTCAATTTACAGTTTCGTCTTAAAAGTGATATTATTTTATTCCTTTCTATTCTTTCTTTTACATTTCTCCACTTTTTAATTCCTCCCAATACGCTTCCATTAAATTTTTCTGAGTCGATTAAAAGGAATAGGTTTTGCTTTTTTTTCTACTCGTTGGTGGAACTTTCGATGGAAGAAAATTCACGTATTAATGGGAATTCAGATTCTGAATTTTTTCGAATTCCTCTCTTCTTACCGGGTATACAAGAAGAATTTATTTTTCAGACCCTATGAACCTAAATTTAATTGAAAAATTAGATTTTCTCCATTTAAAACATAAAAAGATCATTTTTCTCCAATGTAAAGCTCAGAAGCCTTAAAAATCGTGTGTAAGATATTTTTCACATCAATAGCAAGCTGAAACTGTGTTTAAAAATAATTGTAGGATATCATTTAAAATGGTATTCTGGTTCAATTCAGTCAACTTTTTTTTTCGACAAATTAAAAAATGTCTTTAAATAAAATATTAGAAAAGAGCATAATTTTGTAAATTTCAAAGAGGGGAATAATTCTGACCTGTAAACTTTTTTCGTATTTCGCATAGTATTCGATAAAAGATAATTGTTTTATTTTTAATAAAGGAAAAAATCAGTTTTCTTAAAAATAAACATGAAGATTTTTTTTCTGTTAGGCTTAAAATGACGGTGGGGTATCCCCAAAACGAGTACCATAATAAAAGTGAATGTGCAAGAACTTTTGGGTTGTACCGTGATTTTTTTGAGCTGATTAGGTCAAAGATTTTTTTAATTCTCTGCGTCATTTATTAAAAAAAAAAAACGATAACCCAAGAAATTATTTGATTTGAAAAGACTTTCAGTTTAAATTTGTTTTCTTGTATATTCTTCTAATTCACATTTTCCCAATTTATTTTTAAATGCTTATAATCAAAAAATTCTTAATTTCATATTTTCTTTTTAAACTTTTTTACTTTGCAAGTTGTTAAATTTGAAGTGATTAGATTTTTTATATAAATTCAAGACCTGAGAATATGTATTGGTAAAAATCAGTGTTGTTGATAAAAATATTCAAATGTAAAGGACTAAACTATTTTTTTCTTACTCCGTACGTAATTTTCTTGTTGTCAAAGTACTGTATGAATGTTATATAATCAAGTGTTTAAAAAAAAAACTAGTCAGGCATTACAACCCCTTTCAGTTCAGATTCAGTTTCCATGAACAGGATTCCTAGCAACGCGAGTAGCGAGCTGAAATCAATTTTAGGAGCTTCGTCGTGATTTCCATGAATTATCGTTCGTTACCGTGGAATCAAGCAAAGGGCTGCTGCTTTACCATATGTGGATCTATCATGTGTGATTTTCAAGCCGAATCTGATTTTCATCCTAAATTCTCTACCAGTAGAAGCTTGGAATTACGAATTTTCAAATTTCCGGCAGAATTGAATTTCCCAGTAATAGATTACACCGCTAGGCGGCTCTAGTGCCCTCAAAATCCACAAGTGCTAATATACATACATTCAAGTTTCTCAGGATTATTTTGTTAAAATCTACATGTTTGCATAATTACATTAAAATATTTGAGGGAAAGATTAACATTAATTCGTAACTCTATTTCAACGCTTAATTTAATGGATTCTTAATTACCCGGAAATTTGTTCGAATCTAAAAAAAAGAAATGAACGCGTTTTTTTTGTTTTGAAAAAATATATATATTTAGAGGTTCTGCGAGCCCCATGAAGTTCAAAACGTATTTCCTATAAGAAAAAAAATACGTTTTTGTAAATTTTATACTTTATATATATTTATATATATTTATATATACTTTATTTTGACTTAAACTCAACATTTCTCTTCACAATTAGCCACAAAATACGAACTAAAACTTATTCTTCAGATATCACCCCCATAAGTCTGTTTTATAGGGTCCCGAAAGAACTGCAAAGGTTAAAAATTGGGGTTTTCGAGTTTTTGGCGCTAATTATGATTTTTTGACGGTTTTTAAAAACAAATTGTTTGAAATGCATAACATATTACTTTCTAATGATAACACAGCCACACAAAAAAAAATCTTTTTCCGCGTCTGGAGATCAGACCATGTTTACTATATATTTTTGGGGTCACTGAATCCAAATGCGAGGTCCAAAAAACTTCAGCACGTCTGGTTCTGACATAACCTCAAAAAACCCCATAAAAAATCTTTTTCCAGGTCTGGAGGTCAGACCATGTTTACTATGTTTTTGGGGTCACTGAATCCAAATCCGGAGTTCAAAAAACCCTAGCACGTCAGGGGTCTGAAATAACCTCAAAAAATCTCATGAAAAATCTTTTTCCGCGTCTGCAGGTCAGAACGTGTTTACTATATATTTTTGGGGTCGCTGAATTCGAATCCAAGGGGGAAAAACCCTATCACGTCAGGTTCTGGCAAAACCTCAAAAAACCTCCTAACAAATCTTTGTTTGGGTCTGGAGATCAGACCAGGTTTAATATATATTTTTGGGGTCGCTGAATCCGAATCTGAGATTCAAAAAACCCTAGCACGTCAGGGTTCTGATATAGCCTCAAAAACCCCTAATGAAAAATCTTTTTCCGCGTCTGGAGGTCAGAATAGGTTTACCATATATTTTTGGGGTCGCTGAATCTGAATCCTAGGTCCACAAACCCCCAGCACGTCAGGGTTCTGAAATAACCTTAAAAGAACCTCATAATATTTTCTTTTAGAGTCCGGGGGTCAGTTCATGTTTATTATGTGTTTGGGGTCGCTAAATCCGAATTCTGAGGATTCGACTCAGCATCTTGGAATGCTTGCGGGCGCCGTTGCCCGCCATTAATGCGAGGAGCTGCCCTTTTTTAGACTACGGATTCGGATTCCGCGACCCCAAAAACATATCGTAAACATGGTCTGACCTCCAGACCCGAAAAAAGAATTTTGATGAGGTTTTGTGAGGTTTTGTCAGAACCCTGACGCGCTTAGGTTTTTTTGGTCCTCGGATTCGGATTAAGCGACCTCAAAAACATATAGTAAACATGGTCTGACCGCACAACCCGAAGAGATTTTTTATGAGGTTTTTTGAGGTTATTTCAGAACCCTGAGGTGCTGGGGCTTTTTGGACCTCGAATTCGGATTCAGCGACCCCAAAAACATACAGTAAATATGGTCTGACCTCCAGACCCAAAAGAAGATTTTTTGTGTGGCTGTGTAAGAAGTTGTTTTAACAATTTATTAATGTTTTTAGTAATTTTCG
This sequence comes from Andricus quercusramuli, assembly GCA_932178445.1. Taxonomy (NCBI): domain Eukaryota; kingdom Metazoa; phylum Arthropoda; class Insecta; order Hymenoptera; family Cynipidae; genus Andricus; species Andricus quercusramuli. The sequence continues at coordinate 244,111 of CAKNXH010063922.1, read as the reverse complement.
GTCATAATCAATTCAAGTTAACAAACAGAATTTTTTAAACCATTTAGTATTCTAATTTTCCTTTTTTACCACTTTGTAATCAATGTGAGGTAATAATTAATGAAATTCAGCAAACCTTATTGTTTAAACAAATCATTACTATTTATAACTATCTTCTCCTATGGTGATTCTTGATACTTTCGTTTTTTTTGCTGAAATTTCTAACTTTTTGTCCACTTTTCACTTAGTGAGGTAAGAATGTATGCAAGTTAGGAAAATAATTATTTAAACAATTGAGTATTTTTTATAACTACCTTCTCTTTGCGTTATTATCTTTTTTTTTTCATACTTTTTCTCGGATGAACTCGGTTTTTCGTCATAGCCACGGACTAAGTCAAGTGACTGATGAGATCAGGATGTTATAAGTTATTTCAATACGTTGTTTGAAATCATTTACGATGATGTTGTAGGTACAAAATTAGAAGCATGATGTAGTTTGCAGTTTGGCTTTGCCGCTGTTATCCTTACACAGCGGCCGTGAGTGTTGAAGGTGACACCAGTCGCCTCTGGATGCTTTCTTAGAGCTACCATGTATCACGCCATAGGTTCTTAGTCACTTGCTTCCTGATGGTCTAGGAAGTTTCTTACAATGCGACAAGTGTTCAATAAAACCGCCTTTTGAGCTGCCGCCAGTACCCTACTGACTCCTAAATGTTCAAGATGTTCAGTGCATCTTGCGTGCACATTACCTGTAGCCGAAATCACAATAGGATGAATAGATGCATGTTTCACATTCCTCCATATTGCCTTAACTTCATGCCTTAGCTCGCTATACTTATGAATCTTGGTTGTATAGGTTGCCTGCAAATTTCGGTTGAGCGGACAAGCAATGTCGATGATGTAGACTCTTCCACCTTTTTTCTCTCGCATCACGATGTCAGGTCGATTGGCTCGGATGTAATGATCCGTCTGGATGGTCACATCCCAATATAAGATGTAATCTTCATTTTCTAAAACGGACATTGGAATGTATCTATAGAAAGGCATCCATTCTGTTAAGAGTCCTAGGTTTAAGGCAAGTTGTTGATGTACAATGCCCGCCACATCATTATGTCTGTGCGTATATTCTCTTTGAGCCATTACGCGACAACCATCAATAATGTGCTCGATGGATTCGTTGGTATCTCCACATAATCGACACCGGTCAACCACGTCTTGATGTAACACGTGTTTGCGATAATTCCTGGTGCTGACAACTCTATCCTGAATCGCAATGACGAATCCTTCCGTTTCTGGATACAGGAGTCCCTTTCTCAGCCAAATATTGGATGCCTCACTATCCACTTCATATTGATCTAGTGTTTTGGGGTGTTCGCTGTGGATGGCTTTCTGTCTCCATTGCATTTCTAATTCCTCTATGGTTTCTGCCCTGATATTCAAGGCCTCCTCTGAGGACAAATTCAAGGGCGTGTAGTCAAGATCCGCTTTACAGATGGTGTTGTAAAGCGTAACATCTCGCTTGCTGTTAAAATAGTCTCGCAACTGTGTAACTTGTGACTCACACAGTTTTCTGACATCTACAATGCCTCTGCCCCCTCTATGTCGTGGTAGAACTACCCTTTCACTCGCCGAATTACGGTGGTGCATTCGGTGTTTCGTCATTTCTACGCGGATGATTCTGTTTAATCGCTCGAGGTCAGTGTTCGACCATTTGATGAGCCCAAAGGAGTACGTGAGAACAGGGATGGCGTAGGTGTTGATTGCCCTGATCTTGTGTGCCGAGTTGAGAGAACTCTTCAGAACCAATCTGAGTCTTGTAGTGAAGGCATTCGTTAGGCTTTTCTTAACTATCGTATGCTGAATACCCTTAGATTCAAGAATACCCAGGTATTTATATGACTCGCCCTCAGCCATTGCCTCGATGTCATTCCCGAAATCGTTGTCTATCTCTGCGGTCCCTAATTCTCCTCTGATTAAATGCACTGTTCGGCATTTATCTAGTCCAAACTCCATGTTGATATCATTGGAAAACTGCTTTGTAACATCAATCACTTGTTGCAATTTCTCGTCCGAACTAGCGTATAGCTTCAGGTCATCCATGTATAGAAGATGGGTCACTTGATGACCATCCTCATTATCATTTACTCGGAACCCATGAGACATGCTATTTAAAGTTTTGCTCAGTGGGTTCAACGCTAAACAGAACCATAATGCACTGAAGCAGTCTCCTTGGAATATACCCGTCTTAATGCGTATTGATCTAGTTATCCTCAGTTGTCCATGATCAAAATACTTGATTCTTGTACCCCACAGCATCATCGCACGACTTAGGAAGTCAATGATGCGTGGACAAATTTTGTATACTTTTAAGACTTCAAGCTTGCGTCATGGCAACAGCGTCTATGGTGACTAGATCTTTACTGCCTCGGGAGTTTTTACAACATCCTTTTTGTTCTTCTGTAAGGATGTCATTATTATTTAGAGAAGTTGTAGGCTCCGGAAGCTTCGATCATGATTCCTTAAAGAAACCAATCCCAAAGCTACTGGAACGTGTACGTCATCCGCTTCTGCTCCTTCTGTCCTAGAAGGTAAGCAAGAGCGGGAAATTTACGCGTGATAACATCGGGCAACACTGTTCCCTGGAGTCAGGTCTCTAGCCGCGGATGACCTTACGCGGCAGACAAGACAGTTGGAGATGAAGGTTTCACCTCTGGATACTTTTTTAGAGCTACCAATCTTTGTAGAATTTAAGAGGAACAGTGTTGACGGACCAGATGGAGTGATCCCAGGAGAACAGCCTTTTGCATCCGGTTCGCGATGAAATGAGCGTGACGCTGGCAAGCCGGAATCTTGTTCAGTTGGCTAATAAATGAAGCTTTCATACCTCCAAGGCAGCCGATTATGAGAATTATAAGATGGACTTTGTAGCCTTGGTACAGCTTACTCAGCTCGAAAAGAAGTGCTTGATATTTCGCCTGTTTTTCTCCCTCCTTTGCCGTGATATTACCATCGGCTGGTGCCGAGAATTCAATCACGTAAATGATCTTGTTCTTCAGATCTTGGAGGACAATGTCAGGCTTCGTAGCACTGTTACGTTGAGTGGTGGAGAATGAGAAATTCCAGTAGATCTTACACTGATCATTCTCCACGACTGACTCGAGTTCCCCCTGGGCGTATGGCAAGACGGGCAATAGATCAACACCATAGACATGCCTAAGATGGTAATATATCACTTTTAGAGCTGCATTGTGTCTCTCTATGTACGCGCTGCGTGCATATTTAGAGCATCCACTGAGAACATGTCCAAGTGTTTCGGGCTCTAGCTTGCACGCTCGGCAGTTGGTATCGCATACAGGTATATTCATTATGCGCTCGCGGTAAACTAAGGTGTCTATAACGCCGTCTTGACAGGCAAAAAGAAATCCCTCGGTCTCCGATCTCAATCCAGCAGAGTTGAGAAACATGTTGGTCAGACCCATCGAGAGCTCTTCTCTACGTAGGATGCCGTAGAACTTACCATGGAGGGGTTTCTCAGCATGTTCTCTTAGTAGAAGCGTATGTTCTGCTTCCTGTATACGACTTTTGAGCACCAGAGGTGTTAGTGATGCTAGGCCATGTGTAATGTCGCTGGAATCAAATGGGAGGTCAAGTTCCTCTGCGGCCCTATTTGCTGCATGGTATAGAAACACCGCAGCATTGGCGACTTCATGTTGATGTACGAGTCGCATAAGGGAATCCGTGCTTCTTAGAACTGAACAGGCTGTAGCCAGAACCGTTCTTCGATGAAGACACTCTAAGCTTAGCAATCCTCTACCTCCTTTATCGCGAGGGAGATATATTCGAGGTACGGAAGATCTAGGATGAAGACTTCGTTGAATTGTCATCATCTTGCGTGTGCTTCGATCAAGTTGTTTTAACTCATCGACGTTCCATTTTACTGCACCAAACGTGTAGAGCAGTATAGGAACGGCCAGCATATTGGTCGCCTGGATCTTATTCTTTCCAGATAATTCGGAAGCCCAAATTTTTCTGAGAATTTGGCGATACCTTTTTCCAAGGGCCGTTTTCAAGTTATGCACATTTTGGGTTTCCGCTTGCGGTATTCCAAGATATGTATATGTTTCTCCAATACCAAGATGTCGAATGGTATTTCCGCCTATGAGTTGAACATCCTGATCGTCACTGGATGATGTAGTTTCTAGTCTTCCTTGGTGTAGCTGGACGCAGGCACACTTGTCCAGTCCGAAGCTTATGCCAATCGCTTTATAATACCTATTTACCGCATCTACAAGGATGTTAAGTTCCTTTTTTGAGGAAGCAAAGAGTTTAAGGTCGTCCATGTATAAAAGGTGGTTGACCTTATATTCTCTTCTGCTCGGCGGGCCACATAGGTATCCAGAGCTTTTGCCTCGGAGCACAATAGATAGAGGCAAGAGGGAAATGCAGAAAAGTATCGGACTTAGAGAGTCTCCTTGAAAGACACCCCTCTTATATGTGACAAAGCTTGTAGTCACTTGTCTTTTGTCAGATGTTATGACAAATCTTGTCCGCCACAAGAGCATAAGCTCTTCTATGCATCTCACTATTTTTGGATGCACCTCCATGCACTCAAGGAGCTTGATAAGAAGCTCATGGTTCGTGTTATCGAATGCCTTACGGTAATCAATCCAAGCCATGGACAGATTGCGTCGATACCTGATCGAGTCCTGGGTAATACACCTGTCTATTAACAGGTTCTCCCTGCAACCTGCCAGCCCTCTCTTGCATCCACGTTGTTCGACTATTGCACTCCATACCGGCTCGATAGATGTCAATATCCTCTCTTTGAGGATGCCAGTGAATAGCTTGTAGCTGGTGTTTAAACAAGCTATGGGCCTGTAGTTCTTTGGACATGACAAATCTCCGGCCTTAGGGATCAATACCGTGCGCCCTTCCACTAGCCACTGCGGGACGGGTTGTTCTCCGTCATTATTATTATTATGAAACTCATTTTTCTCTCAGGCTTAAGATGGTTACAGCCCAATATGTCGAAGGCATTTTTGGTTAGAGTTGGATTTTTTTTTTTTTTTTTTTTGTTTGTTTGAATATTATGCACGGGGTTATCCCGGTATATATTATCAGTCACGGACGCAATATTATAATGCAATCAAGTGATCTGATAAGAGCGTGTGCCTTGACATATTGGGCAAAGCCTGGTTTTTACCCCATCATTCACGGACTGGGTTGCAGTCAAGTGCATGATGGGGGGACCTACAGCTTAAGGTGGGTTCCGAACCACCAGAACCTCGGTAAAGGTACATAGAAAAATTTCAAGAGGTACCGGCTCAGGGATCGAACCCCGGACCTCTGAGGTGAAGTCCGAGCGTCTAACCAACTGAGCCACCGAGGCTCCCCCTTATTATTATTATTATTATTATTATTATTATTATTATTATTATTATTATTATTATTATTATACCATTAAGCCATTTCCCTTATTTTCGGAAATCTTCAGCTTTGCTTTGACTTTTTAATAATGAACAAATAATAAATGAACATCAACATGAATCATTTTTTGAATGCATAGTATTGGCTTTTCTTCAAAGTGAATTATTTTGACCCTTTTTGCCAATGTTTAGAAAATATTGAATTAAACAACAAGGCTATCTTACAGTAGTGTAGGTGGGAGGAGTAGGTCTGTAAATGACGAGAAAATTTTTTTGTTTGAATTCATCATTATAAAGTAGTATTTTATGTATTGTAAACAATTTGTATGAAAAAAGCGGCAAAAAAATAATGATGAATGCCAAAATCTCGAAAAACCAAATTTTTCATTTATGGGTTTTTCGGTACCCTATAAAAAAGCCTTAAGTGAGTGATATTTGAAAAATAATTTTTGATTCGTATTCCATGGCTAATGCAAAGAGAAATGATGAGTTTTAACTCGATTTACCTAATATTGCCGATTCTGTATGATATTTATAAAAACGTCTTTTTTCTTGTGGGAAATGATATTTATGGGGCTTGCGGAGTCATCAGATATCATTTTTTTTCAAGACAAAAGAAATTTTTTTTTTTGTGGATTTGAACAATTTTCCGGGCTATAGGCATGAAAATTAAAGAAAAATGCAATGCATTTTTGAACCACCTTGATGAATACGTACCCTAAGTCCCCTATTTGTGTTTTGTATATTTTATTGATTTTTTGTTTTCGCAGTGTCTTGTAAAGGCATGTATTAAATGTGTATACATGTAGAATTATCGCCTTTAACATTACCGCCATTTATCATCATTTAATGAACATTTTTAAACCTAATTTTAAGGAAAATATTAATTTTATATTACTTGGGCCACATCTTTCTATAAGAATTTGTCACGCCGTGTGCCAGTTACAAAATACAATAAGTAAATTGAAAATGATACTTGTGTGGTGAACTGTGAAACAAGTCAAAAAATAATTTTTTTTCTCTCTTAAAAATTAGTTTAAACATTTTTTAAAAATTATTTACGATGATGATAAGATATAAGAAGATAATTTGGTATGAATCAAAATCATATACGATTATGAATCTTCTTTTGTTAAGAAAGAAACAACTTAGGCTAGTCTGTGCGTGTTCAGATTCGAAAATAATTTTTTTATCATCCTGTCACACATATGTATAATTGCATATATACTCAAACGGTTGAATAATAGAATATGATTGAGAATAAACATTGAGAAAGCTTTTATTTTCGTTTAAACAAATGTTTTTTTGTACAAGTAAAAATAAATGATATCCAGTGTACATTGGCTTGCTTTCAAAATTATATTTTTTTTTTATAAGCGAAATTAATAAACATTTGGTTTTCTGTTTGTATATATTTAAGAAAATATTTGAATAAAATACTATATACACGTCCTACATTATACTGCTGGGAAATTCTCACTTCTTAATGTTAGAGCTTGCACCCAACCCGTATACTCATAGCTCTATCCCTCTTCAGAACCCCACCTATCTCAAGCTTTAACTGGAGTGAGAATTCTTTAAATTCCCTGTCCGGAAACGGGAAATATGGCGCGAATGAGACGTAATCTTGTAAATAGAACAGCTAGAAATTCCATGGCGAAATGCCTCTTCCATCCACATTATCGATCCAAAAGCGAGAAGTCGAAGCAATCGACCCTAAAAGCGACGATCGTTATTATAAAAGATAAAAGACCTTTCTGTGCATCGGTGCGGGAAGAGACCTTTTTTATTTATTCCACATAGTTAAGAGAAAAGAAACAATACTGTTTTGCTGATAAATTTTCCACACGAATCGTAAAAGAAGTAAACAGGGCTAAAAGAAAGATATTGACGAGCGGAAGGGCAAACCCATACAAGTGGAATGCAACACTTTATACGCAACAAAGAAGAATATAGGCAAATATAAAAAGTATATTTAAAAGAATGAAACTTTAAAATAAGAAAGGTGAGGGGCAAGTTTATGTTAGTTATAATGATTTTTTCTTCTTCTCGATGGTCAAACGAGAAATTGATCAGAGTTATATTTATAGAGAATGTAGAATATTTTAAGACAATATAAATTAAATTTATTAGTTTATTTTAATGTAATTCTAATTCCGAAATTGAAAAAAATGATGATTTTCGAGGTTCAGGATAAATTTTTCTTGTTTCATATACAAATATTTTGTTTTATATCAGATTTATCAAGTCAGTAATTCAAAATCCATCTTCTTTACAAAAAGTAATAAAACGTGTTTGCTAATTTGGAGTATGTCGCAGATAATTAGGAAAATTAAGGGTTCGGCTACAAAACCTAGGGAATTAGCTAAACACGAGAGTTTAGGAAAATCTTCCTTCCATTCAGGTATTAACTTTTCTCTAACTAAACCCATGGTTTATTCAGGAATTTAGACAACTTTCAGGTAATTTCCCTTCCTTCTTAATGTGTTTAAAGAATTTACATTTAGAAAAATCTCAAGTTTCAGAATAGAATTAGTCTTTATTTTGTTTTGTAATTGATTTAGAGTTTAAAATTAAAATACATTAAACTATATATAGACAATCAATAAAATTGGTTGAATATGCAATTTTTAATTGATCATTTTTAATTAATTTTATAAGTAACAAACTTTACTTCTTGAAAGTATATTTTGTTCCAAGACCTCTGTACTCTATAGTCTTTGTATAGAAGCTTTCTTTTGAATTGATAAAACCTTGATGACAAGCAATGATGAATGTGACGTTAAATCTTTGAACACGAATTCATTTAGAATTTAAAATAAACATTAGGGTGGTCTAAAAATGCATTGGATATTTTTTTTCGAATTTTGATGCATATCACCCGGAAATTTTTTGGAATCCACAGCAAAAAAAAATACGTTTTTGTAAATTTAATTCATTATCGTCAATATTAGCTGAATCGAGTTAAAACTCAACATTCTTCATCACAATGAGCCATGCAATACGAATAAAATATTACTTTTTGAATATCAACTCATAACACTATTTTATAAGGTCCCAAAAAAACCTCATAAGCGAGCCCATAATTGAAAAAATGGGTTTTACGAGTTTCTGGCGCTGATTATGATTTTTTTTTGCTGTTTTTTAAATGCAAATTGTTTCTAATACATGGAATACTGCTTTATACTGATAATTGGAGGTTTAAATGAATTTTTTTAGCAATTTATTATTGCTGTTCATAATATTCCCTTTGAACAATGCTAGAAATTGAGATTTTTTCTCAACCTTTGAACTTTTTATCCACTGTTTACTTGGAGGGATTGAGTATTTAATTCGATTTAGCGAAAATAATTGTTTAAACAAATAATATATTTTTTATAGCTATCTTCTTCTATATTAATAATACACTGAGAAACCCTTGTTTGTATTTCTTGTTAAAAATCACACTAGATTTCACTATCTGAACTTTGCAATGAGAGGCAAAAAGCAAATTTTAATAATATTTACTAACCTCAATAGTAACTCGTAGCTACTTAAAGAATTATAAAATATATTGGAATAAAAGTTAAAACAATTGCATTTATTGTAAAAGACGTTTGAAGTATTTATTAACCTCTGTAGTAAAACTGCAAGTCTGCACTATTTACTAATTTTGGTAGGAGAAAATAGTAAATTTGTTGGATTAATATCTGTAGAAGATAACAGTATTTACAAAGTGCTGTAGTAAAATGATGCGCAGGGACCGTGCGCACCGAATTACTAACTGGTTAGCAAAATCTGCTACAGTGGGAATAGTAAAAAAAATAAATACGTGTTGCTAACTTTCACACAAGCCTACCTACACACATGTTCTACATTTAACGCATAATTCACATTTATTTAAATTAAGAATTGACAACATTAGAAATTACATATATGTATATATTCTTAAAGGATAGTATTTTATATTATAAAGCTGAAACAGAAAAATCGGGTTAGAAGAAAACGAAGGCTGGCGGGAATCGAACACGCGTCTCCGGGACAGCAGTCGGGCGATGATCCATCTACCTATAAGACATTGTGGGACTCAGAATGAAAACTTCCATATGACCTAAATGATAGAAAGTTTATTGGTTCTAATTCATTTAATCCTTAATTGATTAATATTCATGATATTTTTATAATTTTAAACAACAAAATTTTTAATGTAATTAAAATAAGTAAATATTTTTTTTTAAATTATGTTTTTTTGCGGATTTTGCATTGAAACATAAATTAGATGTCATTTTCGCAACCTAAAAATATGATCGGCGATCGACAAACGTCAGATGCACTCGGCCGCGCTCGGTCCAAGGCTCGATACTTTCTGCCAAATCAGTTAGTAATATTTAGGACCAAATTTAATAATTGGTATTAACCTTTGTTACAAAAAGTAGGAAATGTCCATAATTCACATCGTGTTCCTACAGACAATAGTAATTTCTTCTACATATTTAGTATATTATGTTATTTAAAATACTTATTACTTTTATTTTTTTTTGTACAATTTATTAATTTCTCTACTAATTTTTCCTACATCGGATTTTACTACAGAGAATAGTAAGGATTGCTATTACCAAATAGGAAATCTTCTTATAAAAATAGTATAACTTATTATTTATGTATTAAAATGTCAAAATTTAAGCATTTTGCCCCCATTTGCTATCCGTTTTAGTAATTTTTCTAACCTAAAGTTTCTCAGTGTAGATGGTTGCGGGTTTTTTTCTGAAATTTTTAACTTTTTATCAACTTTTCAATTAGACTGAAGTAATAATTAATTCGAATAAACAAAAATAATGGTTTAAACAATTTATTATTATTTTTAATAATATTCTCTTCGCTTAATGGTAAAAAGTTGAGGTTTTTTCTGAAATTTTCAACTTTCTGTCTATTTTTCTCTTGGAGTGACTTAATAATTAATTTAATTTAGCAAAATGATTTTTGAAACAAATTATTATTTTTTATAACTATCGTCATATATATTTATGAGAGATAGTTGCGGTTTCTTCTGAAATTTTAAGTTTTTACCCACTTTTCACTTGGTAAAGTATTAAATAATGCAAGTTAAAAAAGTTGTTTAAACAATTCATTATTGTTTACAACTATCTTCTCTTATAGTAATGCTAAAAAGTTGCGGTTTTTTCTAAAATGTTTGACTTTCTTTCGCCTTTCTTGTTATGGACCAATAATAAATAAACATTAAAGAGAATCATATGTTAAACAATCTCTCCTTTTTTTTTAAATATATTTTTCTAAAATAAAACAGTAAGTCTACCTTTTCCGGTGAGATGTTGTAACCAATTCACTATTTGATTTAGACCTACTTGTAATCTCTATATGTATATTATTATCGATGGCAACGTATTTTCTCTAAGTTAGGAAGGAAGGGATGGACTGATAGTAAAATATGTGCAACTCCAAAATTTTCTTTCTCGCTTTGCAATAAACTTCGTGTTGTAATTCAAAACAAAACTTTTACACGTCATTTACGGACCTAGCCTTCGCAGTTACTCCTGATCATTCCATTCTTTGTTTTTGTCTCTTGTGGCTCTTGTGTAAAATAGCTTTCTGGTTTAAATTAATTTTCTTAATAGAGGGAAAAGAGCAAAAATAATTTTAAAACGATACGATACTATTTAAAAAATGATTCTTGTTGATGCTTACTTATTATTTGTTCATAACTAAAAAGTCAAAGCAAAACTGAAGCTTTCAAAAAACGGAGTGTCTCGTCGTCCCGAAATTCTTGACGACTATTCCATCCCCTTTTCCAACTCCCCCAATTTTTCGGGACGGCGAGCTACAGCCTTTAAAAAAAGCAAATTTCTAGCATTAATCTAAGTGAAGATAGCTATAAAAAATAATCCATTGTTTAAATAAGCATGTTTGTTAACTTGCATTAATTGTTACCTCACTAAGTGAGAAGTGGACAAAAATTTGAAAATTTCAAAAGAAACCGCCACTTTCTAGCATTATTCAAATTGAATATTATTAACAATAATAATGCATTATTTTTTAAATAAATTTTTTCAACTTTAATTAATTATTTACCTCACTCTAATTGAAAAATCGTCAAAAAGTGGAAATTTAAAAAAAAAAATTGTCTAGCATTATTCTAAGATAATATTATTACAATAATAATATCGAATTGTCTAAATAATTATTTTTGAGAAAATTTAATAACTATTACCTCATTGTAATTTCTTTCTCTATTCAAAGAGAAAATTGCTGAAAACAATAATAAATTGTTTAAGCAATTTATGTGAACATCTAATCATCAATATGAAGCAGTATTTTATGTATGAGAAACTATAGAACAGATATTTTTTCCTATAGGAAATACGTGTTAAACTTCATGGGCCTTGCGCCACCTCTAAAGATCATTTTCTTCAAAATAAAAAAATCGATTCATTTTTTTGTGCATTCGAATAACTGTTCGGGTGATATGCATGAAAATTCAAAATAAAAATTGTGGGGCCACCCTGATGAAGATACATTAAAGTTGATTGCATATTATTCATCACAACTACCATCCATAAAATCGTGACACTTCACTGATTTGCAGTAAAAATACTCACTGATTTCGATCAGTGACCCATTTCTGGCGATTCATATTTAGAGAGCAGAAAGCACTTTGGTGGTTAAGCATACTTTCAAGAAGAAAAGTTGGTTGCTTACAAAATTAAATAAAAAGATTTGATAAAAATAGTTTATTAAACAAATTTAGTTTTTTGTGTAACGTTTGCAAATCAGTTCGCAAAAAATCGTTTAAATTATACTCAGTTTAATATATTTTAATTTAAGTCTCTAAATGAATTATGAATTAAAATAAAAAAGTAATTCCATGCTCAAATTTGCAATTTTCCTAAGTACCTGAAAAGCTCTAGGAATTTTAAGAAATGACCTGAAAGTGTTCTAAATTTCTAAATAAGCCAGGAGTTTGGAGAAAAGGTACAGTGCCTGAATGGAATAAACTTTCGTATTTAGCTAATTCCCTAGGTTTTTAGCCAAAACACTAATTTTCCTAATTACCTACGATACATACATTCCTGACCTATTTTTAAAAAAGAAGTGTGACATCACACGTGGAAAATAATAATTTGTATAACAATGTTTTCAAATATTGAACAAATGAAAATTAGTGCTTTTATTTTATAAGTATTTAAATATTATGTTTTGTGTTTTTTTAAAGTATTTATTAAATTTAATCCAAAAAATGTTGTACTAAAAGGAGGGAGGGGGAGGGGTGGTTGTATTTTGTACGTCACCCTGGGGGTTCAATCTTTGTATGATGATGTGTGACGAAGAAAGGTAGCCGTTGAAAAAGTGTTGAAAATAGCGTGATGTAGTTTTTGAACGGCCCCAAATAGTATTTCCGAAACTGTAAAAAAATATATTTAAAAACATTGTTTTTTTACATATTGTATAAAAAGTATAATACTTGGGGAAAATTGTCAACATTCTAAAATTAATATATATATATATATATATATATATATTTATTTATTCCAAACAGACACTCTTGGTGTTTTTCTAAAGTTAATATTTAAGGTAGTTACACTTTGCATTTTAATACTGAAAATTCATTGATAAATAATAAAAATGAGGCACTGCATTTGATAGTAAAACAATTTGAACTAATATTACTGAAAGTTAGTTATTAGAACTGGTATATTATTTGCTCAATATTTCTATGTTTAACTTCTCTGCATTTTAGGATAGAACTTTAGAGAAGTTTAACATTCAACCTTTACTAGCCTAGTTTAGTTTTTTCTGTAGATATAAATAAGATGAATCTAGCACTACTAAATTATGCACATTCTAGTGTAGGTTGTATTGATTTTTTTACAATTTTGGGAAGGAGAATCGATACCAATTATCACATAGTCTTTGACATAAATTTGAATATTCAATCAATATGTCGAAAAATAATGTAAAAATTGAAAAAATTATCATCGTAAGAGATAACTTTATTAAAAACACACACAAATATTTTGATTAAAATGTCTCAAAAATATTTATGCACAAATGGATAAATTTTATCGCAATAAAATTTGTAAAAATACATCGAAGCAGGAAAAGTGAACTTTTCAAATCGCCAATTTATCTTTAAATTAAAACACATTTCATAAGAAATATCGTAAAAATCATATCCCTAATTTGTTCGAAATACGTTTTACACAAACACAAATTTATTATTAAAACTACCTGAGAAATATTTGAATATTCTCTTAATATCAAACTTTACTTTTCGACATTTTAGTTTACAAAAAAATTACAATTTTGTAAACCGCTTATCCTATTGTTTGAAAAACTTGGTATATAATGTAAATAAGTTGACAATATTTTCAACTTCAATTTTTGTAGAAGCATAATGAAAATACTTTTCTGTCAGCAAACATGTATTCAAACCGACATATTAGTCGTATTTTTTGAAAGTGAATGATAATTATTTTATTTATGTAAATTCATTCATCGTTTTGAATTCAAAGCGTTTTAATATAATTCAAAATTTTCTATAAACTGTAATAAAGATATCTTTCCCATTATCTGTGGTTAAATTCAAATTCAATTATTAAGCTTACAAATAAGCCTTAGAAAAAAAAGTATATTATGACATTTTCTCTAATTAATTTCCATTTAAAAATACCCTCCTAAAAATGCAATATTATTGTATTTTAAGATCATTTTCCTCGTAAATTTCAATTTTTTCTTTTGTGAGAACTGCAGTGTCAGTTTTTCTACATGTTTCTAAAAATAACAGCTCTGAAAACCATATAATTTAGGAGAAAATCGGTTATTTCATCTTACCCGGCCCTCCCTATGCGGATATTGAATCGCGTTTTGCAAGTGAACACGCGACATCACGAAATACTTAGCAGAGAATTTCAAAAAATGGCTAGACTAGTGCAATAAATAGAGCGTCCGTGATTATTTATCCTGCAACCGACGAGACGCTTGAATCACGCAGAATAAAGAAGCTTTCACGTTGATTGGGCAGAATGCACCGAATATATTGTTATGGGCGAACCAATTAGCGATCAGAGAAGTCATATTTCCTGTAATTTTGTAAGTCCGTGTGATCGATAAGTGCAGCTGCATTGATTTCTCCACCTTGGACGACTCGAGTCATGTGTCGTTTGCAAAAAATATGCTAAAAGACAAAAATAAAAGTTTCGAACATCTGTTTGACTTTGAAAAAATTCCCATAAATAATAAAGATAACTACCATACCTGGCTTCGTTCAGTTCCTAACCTATCGCAAGCACAAGGAATTTTTCATCCTGCAAAATCGAAAACGAAGGTTTGTTTTGATATTGCGCGATGCTGGTGGTTAATTTTATGTACAAAACGTACATGCGTCCTCCTAAACACTCGGAATCGACGCAGACGCATCGCATCATCGCAACGTGAGAACGTGGCAGGCAAACCGCGTCAAAACCACACTCGACAGTGGAAATCGAAACGAAACGAAGCAGACGACCGAGGGAAAGTGAGGTTATGTTCGTTATCATCATAACCTTATTTTCAACGATGAAATACACTAGATTCTTGAATCGGTGCTCATGTAATATTGTACAATAACGATAAAGTGTTGTCATTGTTGAAATTGCGAGGCGAATTAGTACATGTAATAATATTGAGGTTGAATACGCGCGACGTGAGAGTTACGAGATTTGAATTTGGGCGCCCTTCATGCGTCTTGCTACGGCAGATGCACGAAGGTCAAAAGTATTTTAAAAATAAGGCCGTCCGTAGGCATTCGCAGTTCGCATGGTAGTGGACGTTAAGGGACGTGTGGCGTTGAGTTGTAATGGCAAAAAGTTTGCAAAAGGTGAGTAATATTCAGAGTATAAACAAACCGTGAGCAGTGGATGTTAGTGAATGTGGAGAGGGTGTCTTCGCGGAAAATGAGACTGGAATAAAGTAAAGCGTAAACGGGAAGGAGGTTTAGGCGTCTCGCTTATCGGGCTGGCACGAGTCAGAGTATAGTAGTTTTGTGGAGAAGGAAGGCTCGTTCGTGTTCACGTAGCTCGCTCGACTCGACAATGGCGCCCAAGCCTCGCGAATATTGACGTTGCCGAAAACATTTCCCACGAAATTTGGGTTTTCGCGCATACGTGGGTGGCACTTGCTGCGACGCAATTTGTAGTTCTAACCTCATCAGGGATTACTTCGGGCGCTTATCAAATGCAAAATTCTCGCGACGTCTCGTGGAGCTTGCCGAGGTTATGCGAAAAAATGTTTTTGACACGTGTAGTAGCAGCCCGTGAACCCTGAAGGGTTTTACAGTTATACTGCAATGTGGCACATTTGCAGAATCGCGGAGGACGTAGTGTGGGTCTAGAATCGTGATAGAGTTTGAGGTGGGACACCCTCGTGGTAGAGAGTGCATGTCGAGATTGAAAGAGTGTTTTTGTATAGGGTTTAATTTTTAAAAGGTTTAAGGGTTAGCCAAGAGCATCATTATCACGGTGGCTGGGCTACGTTGCGAATCCTTCAGGACAGACAGTTTGGTTGTAGGGTCGGGATTGGAGATAGACAAGATGGACCAGCAGTATTGCCTCCGGTGGAACAATCATCCGGCCAACCTCACCGACGTCCTAAGCTCGTTACTGGCGCGTGAAGCACTCTGTGACGTTACCCTGGCCTGTGTCGGCGAGACCTTCAAGGCGCACCAGACAATACTCTCCGCATGCAGTCCGTACTTCGAAAATATTTTCCTCCAAAACATACACCCTCACCCCATCATATTCCTCAAGGATGTCAACGACACGGAGATGAAGGCGTTACTACATTTTATGTACAAAGGCGAGGTTAACGTGAGTCAGCATCTGCTGCCAATGTTCCTTAAGACCGCAGAAGCGTTACAGATCAGAGGTCTCACAGATAATAGTGTAAATAACAAATCCGAAGAAAAAAGCCCCTCGCCAGAGCCAGAAGCTCAAACCGGTGTCAGGCACACCGATTCCCCAAGTCTTCAGGCTCATCCTGAAAAGAGGAAACGAAAGGTCTCTGGCAACTACGACGTATCCCTCACTGGACCACCCAGTGAACGGTTCTTGTCAGATTCTCAGGTAAGAAAATCTTGCAATTTTTTTTCATACTTTTTTTCATTTATCTTTATTTCACCTTACGCTTACTATTACGTACTATTCCTTCATCCTTGCCCCCTTCAAAAATAGAGGTTAGACGTCCAAAGTTTACAAAAACGTGGTATATGGAGAGAAAAAGAAATAATTTCACCTTGTAATATCAAGGAAGAGCAATTTTTTGGTAATTTGCTTGAAAACTAAGTAAATATTATTTTCTGGTCAGCTGCACAAATAAATCAAATTCTGACCGAACCAAAAAAAATCGTATAACGGTTAACCACTCCAAAAACAATATTTACTTCACGTGATATTTAAAGTAGCGAAATTTTCATTTTATTGCACTTTTAACTAAATTTGACTCTAAAATACTCGTTCATTCATGAATAATATTCAGGTTTCACACAACTTTTTTCCCCATATTTTTTCGTTTTTAACATATTTCCCCTATTTTTTACATTTTCACCCCTGTTTTGAAATATTCATAGAACTTTTGTGTATAGAAAACGTTGAAACATCACAGCGAGTCGCTTCTTTCTTGTCGCTTTTTCAGAATTTAATCATTTTTTTGATATTTGTTGCAAGTGCGAATAAATTTACAGAAGCCGTTTGTCAAAAAGGGGCCTAACTACTAAAATCATTCCAAACAAACATTTCTTACAGAGGAAAGGGAATCTAACCAAGATTTCTGATAAGATACCTTTTGGACGATGCATATTCTATGTAAATTTTCCGCAAATTAATTGTAATTTCCCGTATTACTGAATAATTTCCCTCTATCTCATTTTAACGTAGCAATCTCTTTTTAGAGTTACATTTATGGAAATTTTTTGTTTATTTTCATAGTATTTTTTTACTGAAGGATGTTCTGATTAAATGTATTTTTTAATTTTATAAAATTATTGTCCTTCCACATGGTTCAATAAATTTCAAGCTTTTTGCTCAGGTTTACCCTATTTTTATGGAAAGTTATATTTTAACCTCTAATATCAGCGGACATTTAAAACGTTACTTAGATTCCTTTTCGACAATTTTCATACTTTGCAGTCAAGTTTTAGATTAATTAAAGATTATTAATATACTTTTTATTGCAGAATTTAGTACCCCTTTTTGCGTATTGAATTTCATTTTGACCAAAACCCTACTCAGGCCACTTTTTGACAAACGGCTTTACGACTTTCGAAACTTAGGCAATTTTATTAATAACCTTAAAAATGTAACCCCTCAAAATTGAAAACATTTATGACACAGGGTACAAAAGCTTATGCAATTACTTTCAATGTCACTTGATAAATGATATTACATACAATTATTGTGCAAGTTTTAGCACTTTGAGTTGGAAATGTTAAATTTTGAGTAATTAAGAATGGTTAATTATTCAGTTTTTAGGGTTTCGATTAAAAATGTTAAACTTTAAATTCCATATATCCTATGTGTTCAATAATATGACAAACTTTATAATTTAAATTTCCAACTTAAAATTGTTAACTTTTGTAGGGTTCCGCAAATGAGTAAATATAACATTTTCCAGAATTATTCGTATAAATATCAATAATCCAAATTTTGAAGTATCTTAACAAAAAAGTATTCTGCATTTGAAAATTATGCGAAAAAGGTTTTCATTTCGTATATTATTTTTGTTGTAATCTAAAGAGTCGAAATCCAACGTCCAGAATTTCGTAATATGTGAACATTTTTTTTTAACAGAGAAACAACCGTCTGCAAAATGTAAGCGAAATCTAGAACTTTCCATGTTCGGAGTGTAAAGTCGAATCAGCTGACACGAAATATAGTCACTGAAAGACAAAATTAAATAATACCTTCTATTATAAAATATTACATCGAGATTTTTTTAACATCCTTTATGAACCATTGGTTAACCAGATTCAACTGGAATTGATGTTGTATTATGCAATTAATCTTTCAAATAATTAAAAACTCTTCTTTTTTTAGATTTTGTAAGTCATTTTTATCGTATGGACGTATGTATATAAATTGAATTTTTACATTGATATTTATTTACGGTAAACAACTTTGTTGATATAGTTTTGTACATTTAATTGTCATTGTTTAATACATATTCTGGTAGAAAATATAAGAAAAAGATCACACTTGGATATTAAATATTAACTGACTTAAAACTAGAATTTTGCTTGACTCCTCGAGTAATAATCTTTGCTAGAAAGCGTAAAGAACAATCTCTTAATTAAAGAAGTACTTGTTAAAACTACTTTTTTTCAAGGTTGCTTTAATTTTTATGTTAAAGTTTTAGAAGAAAGTATATAATCTATTTTTCATAATATGATCTCAAATCTTCCTGCATAGTCATGGACAAGATATTCTGCCCAGTGTCCTTTGAACTTCGAAAACTTTCACTTCCTTGAGGTACATTTTGTAAGCGGTGGTCACTAATTTAAAATACATAGCCAAAATAAAAGATGGAACTGTTTCACAGATTTCTTGAACTCTTTCATTAAATACGTTTTCAAAGCTACTTTACCTTTGAAAGCATACATCAAAAGTTTGATGAAAACTACTTTCTTCATTTGCACCTTTAAAAAAAGGAACTTCCTTGAAGTCCATTTCTTAAAGCTAAATTTTATTTAGAATTATTTGTGATATTTTAAATTTACTTTATACTCGCTTACGTAATTCCTAATATTACAAATATTACAACCTGAAATGTTTAAACTAAAGAAAAACGTTTAACATTTACAGCTCAGTTGTTTATTTTATGTTATAAAGGGAAAAAATCACATGTTACAAGTAATATAGCTGTACTTAGTGGTTTTTAAAAATTATTATGTAACAGCAAGGAAGAACGAGTTCCTTTACTACTATCTTTTACTTCTTTTTGCCTTACAGGTTAAACAGAGAATTTATGCTCCAAAACTAGCTTTAAATTATCAATTTTTTTCAAGAAATAGTTAGGAATAGTTTTTTGTTCTAGTGTTTATAGCTGTTCTTCATTCAATTTTCATATCATTTGCATGTCTTTAAATCCTTCCATTTCAAAACAATACTTTCATCAAGTTAATAATGAAACCTTTTTCTGCGTTTCAAACGAAATTTATTCGATTCCCTAAATAATGAAAACATCTGTATTGATAAATGTGAATATGTAACAATGAAATACGTCATCTTACCCAAGGCCTCTTTTTACTTCTGTTAATTTTGGAACATTTATAGCACATAATAAACTTTTTAGTCTCATGGAAAGTACGTAACATAGAAAACTTGCCTTGTCGTTTTTAACCAAGGATTTTTCTCAACATCCATTTTTTACTTGTATCTCGTATTGTAATTGAATCAAATTTATAAGCTATAAGCCAGTTTTTTAAATAGAGGATTTTATTACTGATTAAATGTTACAGAGTATCTAAAATATACTGATTGATTTTTGCAAGCGAAGAATAGCGCTCCTACACCGTAAATCTTACATTAAAATTATTAATTCATGTATAATTAAATAATAAAACTATTCGCAAGAAGTAAATAATTACTTTTCGTCTAAGTTTGGAATTTCAAACAAAGTGTGAAAAATTCAATTTTCTAAAATCCTTTTTTTTTGCCAAGTAAAACACATGCATAATTTACACCAACAATGTACACGGCAATATATAAGCAGGAAATGTATGTCATAATACATTCATTGCCTCAAACGATATTTTCTAGCTTTACACGACAGAGCTTTAGTTTTTCTTTTTTTAAATTATAGACTATTGCATAATCCTTAGTTATGAAAGGTATTGCAGTGTTCAAAGTTAAAACAAATGAAAAAGTATAAAAGAAGTTAAAAAAATTTGGTAGCAGCATATGTACTGGAAAATTATTTCCATTAGGTTTTGATGGTTTCATTGGTTTGAATTATTACATTATACAGGATTACTTGTCATTAGCATAAAAAGTAGTGAAAATTATTTCTGAATATATTTATGTGGTTTACGATAACCAAATCTTGCATTTCAGCATTCTAAATAGACTAAATTTCAATTTTATCATTTTTTTCATCAGCATTATTTATTTTTGCCTACTAGATATTACAGTTTCTTTCTAGTATTTGCGTTTTCTCTTTGTAACCTTGACCTCATTTTTCAGCGTTCCTTGAACCTGCCAACCTGAACATCTGTTCATTACACTCATTTAACTAGGTATTACAGTAAGAGAAGTTGAGTTTAATTTAGAAAATTAATCTATTTATTTGATAATTTTAAGGGTAAAATATGTATTACAATGAGCGTAGAATTTGCTAAAAAGTGGAATGAATTTCAAACTAAATAGAAGTTTGGCCCTAAAAAATAATTTTGGTTCTCCTACTTCAGGATTTTTATCTAATATCAATTGAAAACCTGTTGCTTAAATATTTGCCATGTAAAAAATTGTGCAAATAGTTGCAGTGCAAAATAAAAAATGATGGAGGATAGCTTAAGTGTTTATTCTTGTTTTTTTCAGGCATCTTCACAATGTAGTTACAAATCAAGTCCTACGGTGATTCCAAAGTTAAATAACACAATAGGAGTTGATATAGAGGATGGCAGTCGACCTATATCTCCTTCGTCTCAACCGCAAGCCCCAATTAAACAGGAACTGGATCATCATATGCCTGATTTCCATGACAACATTTCCCTCCCAGTAAGTAATTAATTTTTTTCTGGATTTTGTTAAATTAGTAGTAGTTTAGTTTGCTGGCCGATTTTTAATTGCTATAGAGAAGACGGTACGTTGGCGCACCTAAAAGACAAAGTGAATTTAAAATAAAAATATGCAACTGTAAATAATGAAAAATTTGCTTTGGGTAGTTTCATATATTGGCTATAGTAAGTGAAATAGGTTTTTTAAAAATAAAAAATATATTACAAGATATTAAACATTAATTGATTTTATAACTCAATCAAATTACGTAGCTCAATTATAATAAGTTATTTTAATTTCAAGTCTATTTAGAAATTACACATGACGGTAATGAACAACTCAAACCAGTAGATAACTTGACATGCGATTTACATTTTTTTACAGGCTGTTCTTTAATTAAATATGTTTCGCATAAAAGGCTAATTTATTTTATGAAAATCTTTTACTTAATCATGAGTTCAAAGATAAAGTATTATAAAAGCGACTGATTGTGAATTTTTTATCAATTACATATTATGAAAGTATTCAGACGATATAAAATGATTTTTGTGAGCTTAACTATTTTATTTTTTTGTGAATAAGCGTGCGTCAACTCACCTTCTGTGTAATTGCAAAAACTTTAAATAAATATTTCGCATATATGAAATAATAAAATTCAGGAATGCGTCTGGATTTGAATTTCTGTCGGATGAAGGTATAGAAATTAAAGCTCTGAATTCGTCTATTTTAACCAAATAGAACTATTGATATGAATAAAAGGCTTACTTCGTTGGCTTTATTACAAATAAGAATGTGTGATAGTTTCTTGAAATTATGTTTGTTTGTAGAGTAATGTAGCGTTTGTGTAAGCTTTTTCATTTGTAATCAACATGTTGAGGTAACTGATTTGACAACTGTTGATTAAACTGAGCCTGTAACAAATGTACATTTTTAAAAGCAATTTTGATTAATTCTCTAAAATCTTATAAGAAAACTTAGGAGAATAGACTAATACATTTTTCCAGACTTATCTTGAAAGTATTCAGGTCTTGAATTTTGTACAGGAATTTTTAACTTCATTAACTAGTTTAAATAAGTCTTAAAGGTTGATTTATTTATTAAATTTACATAGGCTGGAATCAATTTCAATTAAGTTCGATTTTCAAGATTCATACATTAAATAACAAAGACATTATTTTAACCAACGTGGCACATCAGTTCCCTCAAAAATGCACACCTGTGCTTATACAGCCATCAGTCTTCAATTTATTCACAAATATCGTTAATATCGTTAAAGGAAGCCCAACTGAAATTTTAACTTTTGTATTAATTGAAGGATAACAGTGCATAACTAGATAACCAACATTTTGATCGAAAATGGGTTTATTGCCTAAAAAATCAGTACAAAATCAAATCCACATTGTGATAAAAGGATTTTTTCGAAATATCACTGTTTGATACAATAATTTTTAAAAAATCTTAATAAAATTTTAGTCAAAATTTAGTTGAAATTTTAACGTAGTAATAATCTTTTCCACTTTTTAGAATTGGTATTTCTTGAAATTATTATCATTTAATGCAAAAATATGTATATTATCTTGTTTCTCCTGGATTTTAACAAAAAAATGTCTTATCATACTGTGATATCGCGATCTTCAGTTTTGATTTTCCCGGAACAGAATATTTTTTTGGTCCAGTGTTCTTAATTTTCATTCCGCATCCCTATATCTCGTAAGCAAGATTTTATTTTTGGACAATATTAAAAGTTCGTTTTTTAATCGCTATCCAAAGCCGATTTTGAAAACCCACGAAATTTTAATCTCAAAATTGTCGGTAGATTTTCTCGGAATTGGGTACATTTTATACATTAAACTTGTTTATGTTTATTCAGAAACTTATTATCTCTGGAGCATGTTCTTTAATTTGTTGTAAACTTAACATTAAATTTTGTGTTGTAATCCACAGCCGAGCCTGCTCCAATTTCAGGTTAGTGTCATTTTGAGATTGTCAACTTCCACATCCATTTCTTCGAGCGTAGATAACTTTTTTTAATCAAACTTTTCTGACCAGAATTCAGGAACTCTTCAGTTCGGAAGTGGACTGTTGTTCATTCTTTAAATAGTGATTTAAATTTTACAGAATGTTCTTTCACTGTTTTAAAAAATTCCCACTTGGATGGTTGTCTAGTTCTGTATGGCCACCCTTCAATTATGAAAAGTTGGAAATCTTTCTGAAACATTTTGAATGATAAATCATGTAAACGGAAGAAAATATTTGAATATTTGAAGTATGCGTTCTCTTAATATTCAATAGATAAATTATCGATTGCTCAGCTTCTCAAGTTTTCTTTATTATTAAAGAGTCTTAGCGATGGTTTTGGAATGTAGATTCATGCACTTCTTGTATTGAGAAGAACCAACTCTTGTCCATACAATTATATCTTTGAACTATCTTAACTATATGTTAATTGTTTTGAATAGTAGGAAACGAGTCCGTTCCAAAGGCAGACTCAACAATGTGAAAACCTAGTTTAAAAAAGCATAGTTTCGTTATTCTTCCCCTAAGAAAGGACACGAAACAAATGTCGTCCTACTACTGCTCAGTCGAATCAAACATGGGAAGGAAGGGATTGTCTATTGTTGAAATAAAGAATTGGCTTTTCGATCATTGGGGAACAAAATTGAAATGTGTTGATTAAACACAGATCCTTTCCTTCTCTGTTGACAGACTAGTTTCGAGTGGGAGGTTCAAAGAGATGGGAAGATTGACGAAACTATGGATAATCAGAATTTGGCTCATCTCAACCAACCAAGTATGGCTGTGCAATTGTCTCGAGAGAACGCTATCATGGCAGGAGGCTCGTTATATATCAATATGACATCGGCTCTGCCCGATTACCAGGGAAATTTATATAAACCCATAGATAATCAGTTTTTAGCCCCTGTGCCATCACATTCTCAATCTACTTGTAATACAGAATATTCAATGCCTCTAGATTCTGTGCCTCAGAGTCATATTAATTGGAAATCACCGTATGAGGATGAACACGCGAAAATCGAGTCAAATATGAATACCGTGAGGCAGAACATTTCAGTTATTCAGTCGACAGTTTGTGCCCCTGCGCAGCGATCTGCGACTGGTAGAAAAGCAGGAAAATTCAAACCTAGTTGGCTAGATGCGTACTCGTGGCTTCAATACGATAAACAGTTAAATCTTATGTTTTGTAAATACTGCAGAAAATGGAGCGATACAATTCCGGAAATTCGAACCTCATTTGCCGCCGGTAATGGCAACTTTAGACTCGAGATTGTAAACCACCATGATAAGTGCAAGGCCCACAATATTTGTGTTTCCAAAGAAGGCGAACTTAAAAAGAGATTTGCTTACGGAAATTAATTCCATTTTTTTTCTGTTTGAAAGCTTTTTGTACTTACAAATGTTTTTATTTGAAAGGACTCGAATCGCGTCGTTTGAACGTTAATTTCTCTTTGATGAGTTATGTACCTACTTTATTGTTTTTAGGATTATTTTCAATAAGTTTAGTTTTAAGAAATTCAGCCTTAGACGAAAATTTCCCGGCTAATTTTATTTTCTTAGATATTCTGTAGCATCACTGATAGACGGAATGCCAAAGTAGAGAATTTTTAAGTGATCTGTGTCTGTGATGAAGTTTCGTATTTCCATAAAGAAGTAGAGTGCCTTGCTGTAATTAATGATTGTTACCATAGATTTTAGAGTTCATTATCAGCAGGAAAGATCGATAATCGGTGCATTTTTTATAAACCTGTCACTTCTTTGATAATATGGTATTCATTCAAACATTTCAATATATTGCTTGACTTTTCTTGATGTACAAATGATTTATTTTTTTAATTATTATGTTTTATTTGAGATTTTATTTTCTAGGTATTGTAGAAATGTCCTTATCCATTCAATGCAAACGCTTTTATACTTGACATTCCCATTATTGCACAATACTAGTATTTTTTGAATAAACTATTTCCAAGGTTACTTTTATTTTTTATTTTTTTGTATAAATTCTTTAAAAAAAACTGTTTTAATGTTAGTATTTATTTCAGGGAGTAGTTTTTCGAAATCAGAATGAGAATGAAGAATGTAGTAGTGGCATTTGTTAATTAAGCCCTAGGAGATTATCTTCTTAAATTTAGACTCAATGTTATTTGCAATGTAGATAGTAAGGGCGTGAAGAAAATTATGCTAAAATTCATTATGGATCTCGATACATAAATAATAGAATGTTAGCATATCGATAGGTTATTAAAATGATTATAATTTGAGTATGGCATAGAATGTTTTAAATGTGTGATTTTATTAGTTATTTAGCTAAGCAGTGAACAATTAATCAGAAATTTAGTTACCTTGACTTAGAACGAAAGTTTCGTTTGAAATCCTTACCGGTTTTCATATAAGAAATCTGCGCTTGATATCTTTGTACATTATTACTGAAATATAATAAACTGTTTTTATTTTATGAACGTTGTTTTAAAATCTTTCACTCGAACTTAGGATAAAAAATGTCTGCTAAACCAACAGATACAATTGGCAGAAATATGTCATTTTGACTTCTCAATTGATTAAACTGTGTGTTTTAAAAGGTCATTATTTGCCGTGTGCAGGGTCATCCAGTTGGATTACTAGGTGAAGATGGAGGACCGACGACAGGAACACCAAATGACAGTGTGCAGGGAATAGAATCATCCGAACATCACAATCCGCCCGAAATGCTTGATGGTCTTGATGGTAAGATTTTTCAAATATTTTAATTGAAATTTTATTTTGAGCTAACATACTTCCTGGTGTATCTCAGGCTGCTTGAAGGATACTTTTTACTTAATTTTACTTTCTTTTTTATTGTTTTATTGAAGCAGTATGTATTGCACGTAAAATACTGAAGAATCAGTTGCAGAGATTAATGTTAGCGCTAATATATTTTAATATAATGGAATTAAGCAGTGCCGGGAGAACGGGACGTAGGTTAGTTCTATGAAATCGAGGGAGAAATGCATGAACGTTTGCGATGAGACCTCAAAGTGAAAATTGGTATTCTAATCATGTAAGACGGGCATCCCTCTATTTCCAAGTCTGGCAAGCGTAGTCGAGTGTTAAGTCTGAAGGACGGGGAATATACATTTATATATATGTAATATATATATTTGTATATTTTGTTATATAAGTTCTTATTGTTGTTGGTGATGGTATCGTGCATTTGCTATGTCATTGTGGTAGTAATTATATGAGTGTGTTAATATCAGCACTTAATATGCAATGGTTTGGGGACAGGTACAAGCAAATGGACCATACATGCGTGTACTCCGTTGTGTTTGAGGATGGTGTGTGGGCTGTTGATGCGTGCGGTTGTTGATTCTGTCGAGTTCTCTCGTTGTCTTACACTTTATATCTAGGGCCTAAGTCTAATTAACGAGCCATAATATGTATGAAAATACAAAGTGCCGGTTCATATGATTAATTAAAAACCACCTAGTCGATTCAAGTAAAAAATTGACTTGTTTCCAATAAGGGGTTTATTTTTTTATTAAATGCATGACGGTAAATTGCTGACAAGGAGAGGTCGCGAAATGCAGGACGCCGATTCCACTGGCACTTTACAGTTCACAGGGTTAAAGCACATCAAAATCCATCATTTCGTATTTCTCCTTCCTATCAAATGGGCCTTACTTTCCGATATTCGAGGTTTGAGTATTTATACTAGACTCGCCACTGCACATCTCGGATCTCGGACTTGGCGTTTATACAGTCTGATACTAATTTTGTCAGAAAAGGAAAGACATAATTTCTATAGTGTTTTTCACGCAGGTTACGAATCTCAAAACGATATGTCGTTTCTTTTTATACCAAAATTAGTATCGAACTGTGTAAGCGCTAAATCCGGGGTGCGGGCTCTGCAGAGGCCATTTAAGCGCTTGAGCGTCAACACTCAAACCTCGATATCTTGGAAACTAAGGCCCGTCAGATCTAAAAAATAAATACGTATCTAATAGACTTTGATGTACTCTCACCCTGTAAAGCACTAGACGAATTGGCGTCGCGCATCTCGCGATCTCTTCTCGTGAGAGAAGAAAATATTTTTCAGATAACTTTATCTTTATTTGTGAGAGGAAAATGTAGCATTGAAGGAAACTTTTTGTAATAATGTTTGTTTGAGTAAAAGCTTTTAAGGATATAAAAGTCGTGCACTTTGTATACATACAAATATTTATTGTTCACAACGGGATTCTCTTTGCATGTCTCTTTCTCATATACTGTTTTTTTCTGTCCTATATCCTTTCGCGTTTACATCAACATGCCTAATGTGATCTTGATCTTACATTCTCACGTCTCTCTTTACTTCATTTTGATGCATGGTGTTATCGCTCGACCTCGCAGCGAGTCGTCTTGGTCGTCTTGGTCGTCGTCACTCGCATTTGAGCAAAGACGAGCGAAGAGAACCGAGAGCACACTGTCGTTGCGTCGCGTATTCGCGTGTTTCCTTTTGTTTGTTTCATTATCCAACGAGAGTAACGAGAGAGTACATAGCGTGTGAACCACAGAATTGAAGAGCCGAAGATGAAACTGTGATGATTAACGGTGTTTTTGGAGGAAGTAAGCACCATACGGAAAGGTATCGCTGCTAATCTCTTCAGATATCTCCATATTCGGTCTTAGTTTATCATTGATTTGATTTTCGTTTCTCACTTTCTCATGCTCGTTATTGTTACTCCTTATGTTCATTTTTTTAAAATCAAAGTAGAGGTGTACGCTTCTCTCTCTCTCTCTCTATCACTCACTGTTTCTCTCCCTCTCTTTCTCTATTAATTGTTGTTTTTGTTGCTAAAAGTAGGTGCGATAAGAATTACGAGTGTGGTATTTTGTCATATTGCGCATCTTCAAATCTCCTTTCGTCGATTGATTTTTTAAAGCGTGTCCTTCAAGAAGATACCCTCTACTTCTTTATTCTACTACTCTGACTGACTTTTGACGTAGAGCGTGCATTATTAAACGTATTCAGAACTGTTTGTTTCGTTTACTTTAATTTATGATTTTACTTCTTTCGTTTTTTTTTATTGATACTTAATTATGAAGTAGATTCTGTTGTGCCAAAGCAGAGTGATTGAATTGCATCCATGATTGAAATGGGATCCTTGTATTCCAGGAACGGCAGGGACTAACAAAAAAGAGAAGGACATAAGTAATGACAGTCACAATAAATTAGAGACCTCACAGCTCAGTTCGGAAAGCTGTAAGCTTTGCGGCAAGAGCGTAGCCAACATAAAAAAACACATGAAATCTCATTTCCCCGACAAGTATCAGTGCCACATCTGTATGATATCCTTAACCAGGTCTGACAATCTCAAAAGGCATATTAAGCTGAAGCACGGGATACGAGAAGGATCCCTGATGTCGCCGTTTATGCGCTTGGAGGCCAAGCACTTCCTAGCCAAATCGGAAGCGTCTTACCTCACCTAGGCGGTTGAGAGAAAGATCGAACGATATTGCACAAGTTGCACGCAGGACACTCAAAGATTATACAAACGTTCTCGCGAGAACTAGAAGTTTAATACAATACTCGCTTCTTTCTTTAAAAAAAGTATTACCTCGACATGAGTATTAATATTACAAATTGCCCTCGCAGTCCGAGGACGTGAAGTGTCCTCAATTATAATTAAATTTGTAGATTAGCATGCGAGAGTGCGCGCGTACATAACCTAATTTATTCTTAGAAACGGTATTCTATTATCATTCATAATTCTAAATTATTTATCTTCCCTATTTATTATATATTTAAGTATATTTCTTCAGCCTCTCGTCACGAATAGTATTCGCGATTCAATTTAGACGAAGTTTAATTCAACAGTATTCTCTAACATAAACGAAAGGGCAGTTTTAAAGAGCCATTTTTCTAGTATTTACGCGATTTTCTTGCCGCACCTTAACTCAAGTTTCCATACTATTTATTTATTTAATAATTCAGCTTTTCTCTACCACGATTATGGTATCAGTATTAAATAACATCCATCGACACTCGTGTGTTATTTCCAAGTCAAATAACTCGATTCTCCAACTTAACTCACATTTTTCAGTATTAATCTAGATCAGAGTTACATTTCTGAATCGACGGATTATGAACCAGAGTAGAGTGCCGACTTAGTTTTGAAAGTGAAACAAATTCAATGAGACATATTTAAAATAAAAAACTTCCATGTTGGAAAAGTTTACAAAACAACATGTTTGGCTGTGATTTGTTTCTCCTTCGACAGCAGCATTGCAACCTAGTCAGCAGTTTGTCCTGTAAATGCACGTGTGTCGATGGCAGTATCGCTGGTTGTGAAACACGTCGAAGACTGAATAAGGATTCTCGAGCTACAAAATATCAGCTCGAAATAGTCATGAGAAACTAGTCCCAATGCCCATAGGCTGAAATAAACCAGGTTTTAGGCTTTTTGTGGTGCCTTTCTTAAGTACAAGACTAAGCAGTAACGATAATATTGATAATAATAGAGTTAGTAAAATAGTGATACATAATATTTATAATACAGCACGCCTTTACATAGACAGTGCATGTCTCTGACCAACTATCACAGAATAATCGTAAGTGCAAAATCTGTCCTGTCAGCCCTGTTTTCCAAAACAAAATTTCAATTAATTGAAATGAAATGCTTGTTTGAGAAAGCAGCGTCGATTATTTAAGCTTCTTCATTTATTGGTGCTTATTCTGTGCTAATGCGTTACTTTTCTGTCAGATCGTTATAACGATAAATTCTCGCCTCTTCGACTTCCATATACGTCCCTGATTTCGAGAAACTCAGCCATTCCGACTCAGGCTCTTATTATCTTCGCCTTTTCTCTATTTTTGCAGATTCGGCATTTTTTACTCCTCCGAGCATTGAATCCGTGCCGATATCGGACATAGAGAGAGTGAGTGTGTCAGACTATTTCGAAAAGCTGCCACACACTTACACTAGCAAATGCAAAATTTGTGGGAGAATCGTGTCAAATGTTAAGAATCATTACTTGACACATAAACCAGGAAATTTTGTTTGCCCCATGTGCGGTTGCAGTAGGACCAGATTGGACAATTTAAAGGTTCACATTAAACAGAAACATCCCGACTTAGCTTTAGAATACAATAACACCCAGTACAACATGTTACTGAGCTAAGTCATGCGAATTTCGTCGACACGTAGGTTTTTATGTCCTATTTGTCGCCGCTCGCGATTTTTCATCAGCGGCTCCTTCAACCACTTCCATGTTATCGTCTTCATTAAATCGACGACACGAATAGAGATATTTTTCTACCTTGATTGTATTTAAGACTCTATTTTCCACGCGTAACAATTTTCGATATTTTCTCCGCTAGCGGTGCAAATTGTACTTTTCAAAAATAATAATAATTTTTAATATATTTATGTTCGTAGAGTATTTTTTTGTAATTTTATCGTTATTTTTAAGATATTGTGCATCGCGATCTCGTTTGGTACGAGACGGAGGCGCGAAATCCTTCAGTGTTGCCAGTGAATATTTATGTCTTTGACTTAGTATATACGCCACCAAAAGTGCAATGGTAGTGAGCATTCTCAGGAAAAAAATCGTTATACAAATGCAGCTAGCTAGCAAACATTCAAATTGCCAGGTTGCTGGTATTATCCAAGAATTCTAGATCTAGAGGAAACTCAGCTCGTTCTATAGTTTTGCTTTTCTCAGCTGAAAAACGCAGTAACTGAAAAATTGTGGCGGTCATATGACGAGAGGGATAACGCTTTAGCTTGTACTTCCCCCTCTAGATTCATTGTAGGCTTTCTTTGGAACAAAAGATTCTCCGTTCTACTTTTCTCAGTCGCTGCAACGAATCAAGTAGAATAAACTCGGTTTGTCACTTTTTGTAAATCTGGTGAATTTCTTATCAATTTCCAGACTCATATTCTTGCTAAAAGCATCTCAGGAAGCAAGCTCTTCTTTCAAATTACTTAACTGAGTCTGGGGAGCTTCTACGTGCCATTCCTTGGATGTTTCTTTTTGCCTGGAGCTTTATAGACAAAGCACCTGTGAAGGTGATTCGGGTCGAGCAGGAGTGCATCCAGATTCGACGACAAAGCGGCTTCGTGAGTGAAACAGACTGTCTTGTGGTACAGGTCTCCGTACAATGCATCTTAAGATGATGGTAAAGGCTCCTTTCGAAGATAAGCTTCTTAGCGCGCCATATCTCGCCCTTATTACCTACAGTTACCTCTTCTACCTCGATAAGAGGATCAGAATAAGGGGACTCTCGCTCGAATCCTGCAAAGAGTTTGTTCGATGTTCCATTACCTCTTTGAAGAGGCGGCGCGGCGGGGCCTGGATGGATAGAAAGCTTTCACTTTTCGGGTTTGCGCTTCAAATTCAAGAGTCTTGCCACTCGAAGTGAGAGGGAGAGTGATATGTAGAGTCGAAGATCGCATGTTTAGATGTGTGGAAAAAGGATATAGATCGTAGTTTATTTGTGTTAAAAACGGCAAGCCCCTGTGGTCTGATTTTGTTTCAGAGTGCTTCAATTTAGAGTAGGAGATCAATCGTTTGCTCAAACCCCGTCAATGCCTCTTTATCAAACTTATTGCTTGGCTAGCGTTCACTCAGGCAAGTTTATTGCAATCGGAGTGCAAATCCGTGTTTATGTAAGGCGGAAATAGGCCAGAATTATAGGAAGTTCTTTGACAGTATTTTAATATCAATTTGTATCAGAGAAGTTTCTCCAATATGGTTTTCATCAATTATTAAATCACTAGGAAGTAGATTTCAACTATCTATTTACCTTGATTGAATTGATGTTTATTTTCAGTTTGTAGAACTCGAATTTGTATAGAATATCCCTTTCAGCTCATAATTGAAGCACTCTGTTTCTGAAAGCACACTGAAGTTACGAGAGATAATGTCAGCGTGTCTGTATGTATCTTCGTTACTAAGGTTGGAGGAGTGAAAATCCAATAAAAAAAAACTTGCTGCAGCACTTATTTATCAAATATAAAGCCTTTGATCTTTTTGAACATGTTTTAATTCCAATTTCATCAACATAAATAAAACTTCACTTGAAAATCAAAGTTTAGAAAGCACTACTTTAAACTGTGAACACTAGAATTCAGTTGTAACATGGAAATCACTGGTGTTTAGAAGCAGTGTCTGGATATTTACATCTCAAACAGTTGCTGCAACGGTTCTTTTCTCTCCACCTATGACGTAACGAGTGTATACTTTATTGAGTGCTTCATAGGCTAGGCTGCATGAGAGGGAGAGAGAGAGAGAGAATGAGGGAAAGAGGAAGTAGGAGAGAAGAGAGAGAGAGGAACCGGGGGTACGAGTCTTTTCGACCCTCCCCATATTTATACCAGGTGTCTCATTACAGCCTTTTTGATAGGACGTCCCTCCTAACTAAAAGCTTTGTCACAAAAAAACTGTCCAAAAAGTATTTTGCTTTCAAACGAAACTCCCTCATCGAATTTCATACCCTCATTGTCAGAAAAATGTAAGCCTTAATTAAAATTACATGTTCGTTTTTTGAGAACAAAATTTAATCTGGAACTGAACTCTTTTAGACCTTAGTTTCTGTTTTGGAAGCAAAATTAATTAATTATAAATTAAAAAAGGACAGGGTTATAAATAACCAAAATATATGGTTTTCATACAAAAAAGTCGATTTTCTGTTGAACTCAATTCAACTTAACATAAATTCTCTTGCATTGATTTGGTTTCACTGGAATTCCGCGAAAATATTCCACTTCAAATTCATGTTTATTTCAGTTGAATTTGATCAGTTTAATTTCAATCCAGTTGAATTAGAGTAAGATCGTTTAGTTTCGCTCGAATTCTGTGAGGTTATTTCAACCACTTTGTATTCAGTGAACTCATTTCGCCTTGCATTCATTTATAATTCGGTTGAATTCACTTGCTTTCAGTTGTATTTGCTTCAATTCGATTGAGTGCATTTAAAAGTGATGGAAATTCTGATGAATTCCGTTAAATTCACTGGCACTGATTTAACATTTGTATGAATTCGAATGGATAGACTGAAATTCAATTGAATTCGCTTGCATAATTAGAATCCAGGTCGAAACCAAAGGCGAATTTTATGATAATCCCTAATTTGATGAGAAAGGTATCATTAATGCAAATATAAAGACACTTTAATTCACAAGCTGCTGTTTTTTGAAAAAATTTTCTGGGAGTACTTCATTTTTAAATCTAGTAATCAACCGATTCAGTTTTCAGCCTAGAATAAAAAATCAGGTCAATCATTACTTGAAGCCTTCGATCATAAAAAATTTTGTCGACGTGAGAAAAGCTTTCCATTAGTGATTAGAGTTAAAAGTTGTAAAGTGTGCTTCCCACTTCAGAAGAGTTTGGTAGGAAGTCGGTTAAAGAGGTGAAAATGGGACACCCCATATAGAGTTCTTCTCTCGCATAGTTGCTGCTCTCATTCTCTCTCGCGTGTAGGGTAGAGGAAAGCTAGGAGTGATCGATGAAAGTGTGAATGCGAATACGTTGCACATCTCCGAGGATCTTTATGTTGTTGCTAGGGGTTGAAAGGGGGGTCTGTCACTCTCTCACTCTCTTCATCTATCTCTCTGTCTCCTCCGAACCACTCCCTCTCTCTCTCTTTCTCTCTCTCTCTCTCTCTCTCTCTCTCTGTTACAGTGTTGGC
The DNA here is from genome assembly GCA_932178445.1 of Andricus quercusramuli. NCBI lineage: Eukaryota > Metazoa > Arthropoda > Insecta > Hymenoptera > Cynipidae > Andricus > Andricus quercusramuli. Next base: position 210,299 of record CAKNXH010063922.1, on the reverse strand, counting down.
CACTGGTGTCTCACTGAAGAGAGAGGGGGTTACCCCTCAAGGTCATGCAACGGAGCTCCAGCTGTCCTGCTGGATGCCTCAAGCGTTGCAACCCCAAAAGCCAAGGGAGGCTCGCGGGTCGACCGTGGGGAGTGCAGCCGCGAATCAGTACGATATGTTCGTCCGAGTGCGAGGAGAGGATTTTCGTCCCCAACTGTACAATTGTCGTCATTGTGGCAAGTCGGTCAGTAACCGATGGCACCACATCCGATCCCATCAGTCGCAGAATTGCCAATGTCCATACTGCAGTAACGTGTTCACTCGTAGCGACAACCTTAAGGTCCACATAAGGACCAAGCATCCGGAATTCGCATAGCCTTACTCTCTAGAAAATCAATCAGGCCCTCAGTCTAGTAAGACCCGACTCCACTCACCAATAGATTTTCATTCATTCCCATCATCATGATCGCTCGTCTTGAGTTAGTTTCAATTTTACTTAATCCTCAGAAAATCGCACGCAAATCTGAGACAGGCTACATCGCAATAAATTTTACTGCATTGTCGAATGAACCTTTTTCAAAAATAAAAGAGTTCGTGGATTATAAACATGTAGATCGGTTTAACAGAGCATTCTTAACTCTAATGGACTTTTAACTAATAATAATAACGAATCATTATATACCAAAAGTTGGATTAAAAACTATTTTGATACCTGTAAACGCTTTTGCAAAAAGTAAAACCGGAAGGGATCCTAAAAACCTTTCTGATTGTGGAATACATTTTTTTTTATTTCATTAATAATTTAGCAAAGATTAAAAATAAAAATAAATAAAATGTTAAAAATGGGATTGTATGATTCTCTCATTGTAAACCCAACTCGCGTCAGCAAATCTAACTGTTGTAGCCTGTCTTACTAATTATTTAATTACAAGAATTGTTTCGATGAAAAATTATCCTTTTTTTAAATTTATTTTATCTTGAACTGGAAATAAGCCATGTAATATTTCATCCTAGAAACCGAATCAAAGTAAATACGCTTGTTATACGGAAGTTTAAGATAGGCGATTGTTAAGTATTAAGAATAAACGCTCTGTAGGACTGAGTGATAGAATAATAATTTGTTTTAATTTGAGTTCTTATTTCTCTGCCTTTTTAAAGCAGGACTACATCATTCATTTTCGAACTATAAAAATTACTCATTTACAATGTCCAATTGCTTATTTGTGTTTTACACATAAGTCAAAAGTACAAAAATTCGAAATTTTTCTCAAGAATAATATTTTCAAATAATGGCGTACAAATCAATGCATTTTTCAGCAGTTTAAAATTGGCCGTTCCGAAATTCACAGTTTTCTCAACAACAGATTTTTGCTTGTGACAGACCATTACCATAATAAATATTTGTTACTCATGTATGTGCCAGTTCTGACGAAAATTATGAAAGGATTTTAAGATATGTAGTTCTGTTTATTAAAAAAAAAAAAACCAAGAAGGATATTTATTTTAAAAAGCAATAAATTATTAAAACCGAAATTTTTAAATTAGGGTTCTGTTCTTTTTAGAAAAAGTTAAGGGAATCGACATCAAATTAAAAGAAATTACCTCCCAGTAGTATTCAGTTATCAAGTCAAGTATTCTAAATTATGTTTAAATTCTTGTATTATAATAAAATTCTTTCGGTGGTTGTTTCCTATTACACTAAATTCAATTCGTACTAAACTCTCTTATGACGCAGCGATAATAAACGGAGCTCGTAGGAAGGGGCAGGGTTGAGAGTAAAACCTAAATTTACGTCGGATTAATCTTCAAAATAATTGTATCAAATTTAAAAAGGACTGCATATTTGTATATACTGAGCGTTTTTTTAAACTTAAGACATCGAAATATCTAAAAAAAATACGCATCCTATGAAAAAAATATCCGTAATGATAAATTTTTATTTTCGAGGGGGAAAAGCGACTTTGAAATAATTTACCATACCCCCCCCCCCCCCCCTCCCCAGGAGGCAGGAGTGGGGGTAACTTTCTAATTTCAAACGGGAACCCGAATTTTTTTTCAGATTTAGATTCTCCTTTATGAAATACGTAAGTTTTATTAGACAAATTTTGTTCGATTCGCGACCTCCCGCCCTGCTTCTTTGGGGGTGAGATTTTTTCAAAGTCGCTTTTCCTCCTCGAAAATCTAAAGTTTTTATTACGGATATTTTTTTCATAGGATGCTTATTTTTTGAGATATTTCGATGTCTCAAGTGGAAAAAAACACCCAGTATATATATAGCGAAACTGCGAAAGCTTGACTGACCATTATTCTTATTTTTATGAAAAATATACTATGGTTTTTGAGTCTTCGGAGCTTTATTTTATTCATATAACACATGAGACTGCGTAAGCTTTGAGTTGTATTATAATCTTGAACACGAAGCAAACTTCTGAATGAATATTCATGGGGATTAACCGTTTCGCCGTGTATTTGTTAAAGTAATAGGTATTATGTACAGCGAAGAATCATTGTTTTAGTGTGTTATTTTCCATTCTCTAGTTTAATATTATTTTTAAGTATCCGAATTCGAAATATTCATTACACACTTATAATTAGTCATTTGCATAAGTTTTCTTCGTATTTGAAGTTTCTAAGATGCCACAATTTTTCGACTCAAGGCTTTAGTCTATTTTTTTTTTGGACTTTACCGATGTCTTGTAAAAATCATTTAGGCTATTTCAAGTTACTGTTTCAAAATTTCAAAGAAATTGATCTAAAATTCTAAAAGATGGTGTTGTGAGATCCTTAACGTGACTGCTTTTTATACTATTTAAATTGAGTTGAACTCAAATTTCATCATTTCATCCTGAAAAGACTGCTTACAGTTACGTTTAATTTCATACGTATTTTAGCCAAAGATCTTTTATTGCCATTTTGAATTCATTTCATATTGTATTATATAAAAGCGTACAGTCATACTCAGAAGGTCTCGTTTGAATAGAACGGGTTGGTTGTAAAGAACTTTTTGTTGCGATTGTATACTTTTACGAGGGTACAGAGGAAACTGAGTGGAGAGGATTTCACGCTTGACTGATCTTCTCTCCCTTCGCGACGCGAACAGACCAAGCTTCGATTTGAGGAACATGACAAAGCTTGATCAGGTTTGACTTTGTCACTATTTATGTGTTTCGTTGACTTGGACGAAGTTTCTACTTTGTATTGTCAAAAGCTTTCCTTTTATGGTATGAATCTGATACTTAGCTTTTTCCTTCGTTCAGTATTCTCTCCCTCTATCTCTGGTTGCTTCATATAGGAAATCAGGGGTCTTTCAGTCTAAACCTAGTCTCAGTACCAAGTCTGAACACTCAATACTGATTCTAAACCTCCTGTAAGTTGAACTTGAAGTCTGGCTAAACTTCTCTCTACTCAACTCTTGTATACGTCTAAAGTTATCCCAACTGCCGCACTTCTTTGATTGCTGAATAGTTCCTTTGGCTAATTCAATCAATGCTTCAAAGTGGTGCTTCTGACTATATTTCACAAAGATTTGTTAAATTCTGGTGGTTTCTTAAAATAGAGGTCGTTATAAATTTTCTTTTCTACTGGTAGTCTTATTTAAATGAAGGAAGGATAGGCAGTAATTAATTTATTTGGAAGCATCATTGCTCTGCTTAGTATTTAATATTTAATATTTCCATTCTTCTGAACAGTGCTCTTAGTTAATTTCTTAGGCTTAAGATCTCTTTTTTTGCGATCTCGTATTCAATCATACATTAAAATCGAGTTTATTCTTATATTCAGTAGACAATCAGATGGTTACAGAATCATATACTCTATGCATCTATATAGTTGTCTGATCGAGTGATCTCATTTCTTTTACTGTGAGCGTACCCTGATCGTATCACACAGCATTTTCGTTTTCGAATATACATATATAATAGGTTCAGTTCAGTTTATGTAAAATCGGGTTTCTCGGTAATAGGATATTATGATTTAATCTTTGAAATATTATTGCTGATTCCAGCTTACACTACTAGTTTTAGAGACGTGTACTCGTATTTTAGATCTCCTCGATGGACTCGTTGGACTTGTAAAGATTATATATCCGAGCAAATATGGCTTTATTAATCACTTTTTTATTCTTACTTTACTTTTCTCTTTCTTTTTTTCTGGTTCGGTATTTTTTCTCTGGGTTAATTAACTTTTCTACTGGTTTTATCATATTTTCCTTTATTGGTAATATTTCTCAGTGATAGCTGCAGGGGGAGAAGCAAAAGAAAAGGGTTGAGTTTCCTGTTCCTTTAACTCAGGCAAATTCCAATAAGGGTGAGGTTTTGACACTTAAGGTTATTGCACAATTAACTTGAAACCAAGCTCTAATAGTTATAGTCCAATCTAACAATTTAAGGATGTACAAAAATAATCAGAGTGGCTAATTTTACCCTTAAGTATTGAATTGGTTACTGTGAGAACTTTTGTATATTTTATCGACGTTGAAAAGCCATCGCCGAATTTCAAACCCAAGTTAAGGAATGTAACATACCTTTTGGTAGGAACTTATTTGAAATAAGGTTTAAAATTTGGCTGGACCAACGTTAATACAATGCTATTTATTTGTAATTCAGAAAAAGATAGTATCGTCTCTATGCTTCATTAATGGTCTCTCTGTTTTTCCTTTTGATGAATCATTGAGAACCTTCATGTAATTCCGTAATGTGCCATACACCAACGCATAGAAGCATTATAGATAGTGGTGTCATAAGTATTTAATTTTGATTTTAAAATCTTAACTTATAAATGTACTCATTCATATAAAATATATTTATATTAGGTATTTAGTACCTAAGCGTAACGGCGCTTACCTTCCTAAGACTTAAGACGACGTGGAAACAATTGTAATATTTTTGTACTGGCAGATTTTGGAGAAATAAATGAAGATGATGAAGCTAATTGAATCGTAAATTCGCGTGTGTGTGTGTATGTGGGTGTATGCGTGTATGTCTGTTTTGGCTTTTATACACACATTCAAGGGTTATTGTCAATGGTTTTATAAATATTTTTCATGCGGGAGACTTTGGTTGATCAAGATTCAAATGACATCATCCATAACACACCATCCTTCGTTTAATAACTGGCGTTTTGTCCACTTCCTCCTCCTGTTTTTAAGTTTCGTTTTTCACTCCTGCGCATCAACCACGCCTGTGTTGCTCTCACTAAAAGTAATCACACGCAACTGACACTCTCTGTTTCTATCTCTCTCTCTCTCTTTCTCTCATGCGAGAATCTAACGAACCTAACCAATGATCCCGCTCTAACAAAGGTACTCTTAATCGTTCCCAATTTGTGTATATAAACGTGTACAAAGTTGTGAGGGTCGTCGTTGCTGCCTCCATTCAGTCACAACATATTAAAAGACTATTGCGATAGTTTTTTTTTTGTTTAGTTATGTCAAGCTGTGTTATATAAATCGAATTAATGAAATCAACTTAAGAAAGCTCGAAATTTGTAAGCTAACTCGTAAACTCAAAACTTTCGAGCTGCCTTGTTAACTACAGTATGAAGAATCGTGTCACAATTGAGAAATAATTGAGCGTTTTGAATCATGCTACTCAGCTTTAAGTAGAAAATTATGCTCAGCTTGATGCAAACTAAATAAAAATCAACTAAATAAATGAAGAAGACAAAATCTGAGGTTTTTAAGATTAGATATAGCAATTAAAATAAAATCATCCTCTTGGTGAAATTTACCTAGTGTGCGCTTTTAAGGTTAATGTAATAATTTTATTTTTTGTATGGAAGCAATTCTGCTTTTCTTTCTATTTGAAAAAAATATTAGAAGCAACTAGAAATCGTGGTTTCAGTATCCAAGCAAAATGGTTGTACTTCTCAAAAATGAGTGATATGACAATTCCACATAACTGGATATCAAGAAACCATTCTTTCTGGCCATACCGACTATTTGAATGATGCTTCTTAAAATACCAGCGACCTTGGAACCCGTAAATCTGAAGATTATTCATTTTCCGGGGTTCGAACATCGTTGATATTTAACTGTTGGCCAAAAAAGAGCACAATTTAAAAGTTTAAACTGTAGCTTCAATTAAGAAGCAAGATGGCAGGTTCATATCTGGCTCGAAGTATAATGATCTTAGTTAATTCTGTATTCATACCACATGATAATAATCATGTGACACTTAGAGGTTCAGGTTCTGTCTTCTTGTTTGAATATTGCTTTTTTTGAATTCCAACAATGTTGGTATTTAACAAAGTCAAGTCGAATGTTTTTCATGATTTTGCTATACTATTAACGACTGTTAAATTTTTGAAAAGGTTGACTGGATGTGGGGTTGAGCGACGAGAGTCGGCACACATTGTTTTAGTGCCAGCTTAGCGCTATTATACCATCGAGCCGCATATCTTTTTCACGTACCTTGGCGTACTCGACAGCTTGGACGGGAGCTTGTAAGCGCGTTTTTTTAGACAAAAATTGGAAAAAAATGAAGTAAATGAAAGATTATAAAATTGCTCTGCCTTTCTCTCTCTGTTTCTCTTTATCTCTCTTTCTCTCTCTTTTCTCTCCGGCTCTCTCGATCGGATCTCGTTGCGCCGTAAAGAGAGAAAACAAGCGAGCCAACAACTAGGGCTCGTAGGTCGGGAGACAACAGTGTTGAGTGACTTGTCTTGTGTTGATGTTGCAGGTTCAAAAGCCTGGCACATGCGGCTGACCTTTGACCGGGTGCCAGGCGGCTGCAACCTTCACAGGTGCAAGCTGTGCGGCAAGGTCGTGACGCACATCAGGAACCACTACCACGTCCACTTCCCCGGCAGGTTTGAATGTCCTCTTTGTCGTGCCACGTACACGCGTAGCGACAACCTGCGTACACACTTTAAATTCAAACACCCCGAAGCAAGAAAGATTGATTTAAACGATTTTATGGCCGGCTCGTTGGCATTATCAGCCGCGAATAACGATACTATGAACACGCTCTCCTAAAGAGCTCGCCGGCTCGCTCCCTCGCTCGTTCGTGGTGATTGTGATGATCGTGACACGTGCGTGAATGCGAGTCTTCGTCGTCGTGGTCGTCATCATCGTCTTCGACCTCGTCTTCGTCTTCGTCGTCGTCGTCATCGTTCATCCTTCTGCACAGCTCCGGGCGAGAGTGCGATGCGTGGCAAGCCAAAGAAGGGCCCGTATCTTAATCAGTTTATAACGAACACCAAATCTTATAGGATCTACGCTTAAAAAACAAAAAAAAAATAAAACAAGAGATATAGTGAGCGAAAGGATAATGTCAATGGAGAGTACCGTCTCCAGTGAAGCACGTGGTCAGCCTTATTTTTTTCTGTGGTTATCGAGCGCTGTGTCGATCGAGGACCCTATGTATAAAGTTATAAAAAAATGAAAACGAAGAAACGAATGTGCGGTGTGAGATAAAAGAGACTAATTGCGAAAGATTTTAATGGAATTTTACACAAAATGGGAGCAAACGTGGTGCCAATTCCTCCCGTAGTTGCTGCTGAGTGGCGAGTTGACAAGCAGCAGGAAAGAATATTAATTATTAATTAACATTAACCTAATGTAAACAGAAGTAATGCATCGATGCGCAGGGTGAGTCGTATAGTTGTTGAAATTTTATAGTTTTTCTTCATATTAGATCTCGGTTCTCTTCGTTAATAAATGCACCTAAACATACAAAAATCAGATATGCAACGTTGGAAGAAAAGCATCTACCTATGTGAAACATTAATGTATCGACCTGTCTTGAAAAGACTCAACTCGCGTAGTACGTTTTGAATTCGCGTTTAAAGTATGCTGCGCAAGTTACTCGAGTCCCTTTAATACGTGTCGATATTGAAGACAAAATGTTGCATCAGACTAAAGCACACAAATTTAAACTTCTCAGAATGACGGATCGATGATCGATTAACAACGAAATTTCTGTCCTATGCATTGTTTTCTAAAATTACTGTAACGTGGCTCAGCAGCTCTAATATGAAATTAAACTATAAAATGCGTGTTACTTGTTACATAACACTTGAAGTCTATAATTATAACAATTAAACTGCACACCGCAAATGTAATAAGCAGAAAGTAAATAGTGGAAATCTCAAGAGACATTCCACAATCGGGACTTAAATGCATAGGCGACACAATGTAAGGATGTACCCTACTGGATGGTGATTATGATGATAAGGATAATGATGATTTATAGTACTATATTTTATACTTTACATATTCTACTGTTATATTCTACATTGGTTGGAGATAGTTATGTTTAAAAGGCAATTTTATCCAAGGGATGGTTTAAAATATTCACAACCTCGTTACACATGGATATTTCATAGGTTGGGGTGCAATCCGTTTGTTCTTTAATCTTTGTTTATTGTTTCTCTAGTGTGTTTTTGTTTTTCTCTACGTGGAAATTGCGTAAATGTTTTCAAACAGGACAGATACAGACGCAAGAACAGATACAGGACCGAGTTCGCTAGCTATTCAAAGAGCCAAATCACGCTGAATTGTGATCACCTGATATTACCGCCTTTTTACGTCTTTTCTTACTTCGAAGGAAGGGGCACTTTGCATAGTTATAGCTACCCGAGCATACATACGCATATCTAATAATTTAATAATATATAGCCAGAATATTAATATATAACGCTGATTCAGATTCTTATTATTATTACGATATTCTTATTAATATTATTACGAGGTATAATATATTGGATAATTTATTTTGTTTTACCGTTTTATGATTTTATATATGTGTTGTTACTATTTCACCAGAGGAAAGCACTATTCCCTATCCAGCGATGCGCGCATATATATAATTATTTATTTGCGAAACGGAGAAACTACAAGATACAGACCTACCCCAAGTTGATCGTTTTGCCAATCGGTCTCTCTGTTTTTTTTCTGTTTATTTTTTTTTATTTCTTTTTTTTTGCTCTGTACGAGAAACTTTGAACCTTCTTCGAATAGACAGTCCCGCAAGCTTACCAAATATAATAGTCGGATATTATTTGCTGCTTTTGCGTTTTACGTGTATTCCAATTGCGTTTTCACCGCAGGTTTTAATGAAGTGGTTTAACTTCAATCGATGCGCGCGCAGAATTGCACATTGGTTGGACGTTAGTTGATTTCGACCACTTCCAATTTCCGGAATTGTTCAGTCAAACGTCAAGCCGCGCTGTTTACCGCATCTCTGTAAACCTCTATAATAACTGTGCGGCTTCCGTTGATCGTTCAGATAACTCTCATGAATTTCTCGTCATACGAATTGAGGGGCGCGTGAAACTGTAAAAATTATCATTACGACCCAATTTGGTTTCCGCTTTCCTGGAGGGGGGGGGGGGGGGGTCGTCAAATGAGTCTGGTTAACCAGGCTTATTCGCGTACCGACGCTAAATAATTCAATTCACATAAATGAAGTCTATAACAATATTTTTTATTCTCAAGGACGTCTACGCAGGTGTCATGTGATCAACTATAGTAACCAGTTTTATTCGCAAAAAATAACTTTGAAGTATTTTCTCTAACGAAGAGTCGGATAAAGAGATTGGGAAACATTTATCTGGTACCGAAAATAAATTTGAGTTATTATGTTACGAATAAAGTTGGTTAATATTGGTCACGTGAATCCTGGGTACATGATCTTATGATGCGGTGAAAACGCACGCGAGTCAGGAATACTGTATAAGCGCATTTAGAGTCATTAGATTGTCAATGGTCCCACCTCTCTCGCTCCTTATCATTAAGGATTCGAGTGACTGCGTGGAGAAAATTTTCTTTTCTTTTTTTTGTCTGCATCAATCTACGATTAACATTAGTACTGTGCGCTTTTTTACTTTAGTATCAATTATTACATCCAACATTGTATATCTACGAGGAGGAAAATGAATTGTTGTTAATTAAGAAAAATGCCTGTAGAAAAGTCTTGTTTAATTTAGAGTTTGGTAAAATTCCAATTGAAACAAAATTGTATATGGTTAAAGTAAGCTCTGATTTGTTTCATGTATTTACTTTCATCGTACGAATTGGCTTTATATTCGATTTTTTTATTGCACTGACTAGTATTACGGATTTTTCCGTAAAACAAACCTGTCAAGTATAGCGCGACGGCTAGTATTACGGAATTTTCCGTAACGTTAGACAGTTCGTTTTTATATTCATAAGGAATAAGGAATTTATGAGACTGAAACAAGGTTTGATTTAAATGAGATTTTTCTCTGGATGGCGTAACGAATTTGTGATAAATGCGTTTCGATCAAATGTTATTTACGAAAATCACTCAAATCTACAATTGGATTACATCTGCGTTGAATTGGTTTGTGAATTATTTTATACACGTCTGAGTGTCTGATTCATTATTATCTGTACTATAGTTTCCGTTATCTTTCGAAACATAAAATTCTTTGATAAATACTTGCAGCATTTAAATAATACATTTTGGCAGCCATTAGTATTAATAAATTGTGTTAATCTTATACGTGATACTGAGTAGGATTAATCTTTGGATTGGATTCTCTTTCGTGACAGTCATTGTGATTTATACATTATGTATAACAACGATATTATCAATTCATTTTCTTCCACATGGCGTCATAAGTAACACGTCGAAATGACTTCTTCCAAATTTGGATATTAAAAATTCTAGGATCTTTCGTTTGTTATGATATTTAGTCTATTAAATTTATTATGATCTTAAGTATTAAAATGTTTATTAGAAAATATTTATGACGTCATTATAAGCTTCTCTGTAATTCTTTAAATGTAACCCTTTCCTTGTGAAGATTCGTATTTTTGATTTACTTTATCATGCTTAAAGATTTTGAGAAAATCTTGCTTAATGCTGTGAAGTAGGTTGTGCTGCTAATTATTTCCACTAGTGTTTTCGAAAATGTCTTTACACTCTATTATATTTTTTGCGTGATAATGAGAGAAACGATCTCGCGTGTGGAGTGATAAAATTGTATATAAAACTTTTTGTTCTCTTGTTATACATAGATTCTCTAGTTTTGTTATCCGAGTCTTGAACTCTTACACGCCTATACTTGCCAATATCACAGATTTTTAGATTCAAGTAAATAGTAATTCCTATACCTTCAAATGGAAAGAGTACATAGTTGTTATTTAAAATATTAATGGTTGAATAGTTTTCCAAGACTTTTTAAAAGATTGAAAAATAACTTGAGTCGTGCAATTTTATCACTCCGGATAGTCGAGATCGAATGTGTATTGATTGAACACAGTTTGTGATAATTATAGGAACGTTTTAACAATTTTGGAATTTTAACTTAATAATAACAATACTATTGTACGGATTTCCACTTAATATTTACCTGCAAAGATAGAAACTGCGAATATAGTGGCTCTTGGCGCGAATGCGTGACCTAGAGCTACGGATGAGCAGACAGAGAAAGGGGAATGTAGGTAGATGAACTCGAGGGTAAAAAGCGAGAGAAAATTTTTTGAGGAAGGAGAGGGTGGGAAAAGTAAGGAAGAAGAGAGAAAGAGAGAAATACTCGGCACACACAGATTTCACAAAGTGTAATAAAACGGCCTGCTCCACGCTCGTGGTGCTGGTCGCTAGGCTGTTATATTGAAACCTTTTATTAATTAAAATGATTATGACTACAACAACTACATACTACTATTACTATTATTACAACTTTATTACTACTATTACTACTACTACTACGTATAAGTATTTATATATTTACAATTGCGTGGTGTGGAGTGGAACATTGTGATATAATAGATTGGTGCTAACACCTTATTGAAATTGAGAAGAATTTAAAGAAATTTGTGCAATATTGCGATAGTAATGGGGCGAGGCGTTATCTCCCAGCGGATGAGTTACGTTTATCCGGCTCTTTGTGGATGGTGTGAGTAAAAATGGGCGCGAGGGGAAGTCGTCCACAGTTTTTCGATTGTCTTTTATAGTCAACCCTTTTCGAGTGATTTCGTCAAATGCCAAACTCTGGGATCGGGAATCGGTACATAGTCGTGATTGAGATGAAATAAGAATGATTTCCTTTCTACAATACACGTCGTATGGGTTAAAGTTAAATCGATGAGTTTTCTAGATCTAGACGTCCAGGGAGGAAAGACTCACCAAGTCTTTACCGCAACAAAATTCACTCCAACTTCATTCACTTCAATTCAATTGACTTAGAATCTTTTCCTTTATCCTCTCACTTGATTTAATTTAGTCTCAGCTTTTTCCAACCTGTCTAATCATTCTTTCATATCTTTACCGAAGCTTGAGTTTCATCATTATTTGGAGAGATTGTCTTTTTCCTTGGACGCAGGAAATGAAACTAAAAATTGCAGCGACTAGACTGAGTGAAAACGAGAGAAAGAGACGCGTTTAGTAAACGCGAATGAGCGACGTGAAGAAAGAAACTATGGCTGTGCAAGAGAACATTATGAGAGTATAGTTAAATAGACGTAGGTGTTACCTAGGGACTAGGCTTAGCTGATAGGATAAGGGCATGTTTTCAGGCGTTTCGTTCTCGCGCTAAAAAATCCGCTGGTTGATAACGTTTCACTCCCTGTACATTATTAAACTAAATAAATAAAAAATGTACTATTATTAATATCTCTTTATATAATAATATATACAAATTACGGTTTAATTATATGGATGTATATGTATATACACTCACATATATGTATATATCTATCTTCATATATAAAATATATGTATACATATACATTTTGTTATTTTTGGGTCGGGGAAGGGGGAGGGAGGGGCGGCGACTAGGGAAAGAAGCTGAGTGTATGTAATCGTAAGGGACTATTCCTGCGATCAAATACGTCAAACATGAATTTAATGGTGTGATCTATTTCAAAAAATTTTCTCATTGGCGCGAAATGTCAGACTGAAGTTGTGTGATTTATAAATAACATGGTATATTCATTGCCTCTTGTCTCGATTTGGTATATACTTAAAATTGTATCGTGTACGTGTACATATGTTGCATTTCGTAGAGGAGAAACCAAACTAATGGAAATTTTATTCCCCCTTGTTTTAAAGTCGCGCACACTATTTTTCGATGGCTCTTTCCTTAAATTTGTTCTCTCTTCCCTTTCATTTTTGACTCTTTGTCATTAAACACGTTTTTTACGGGTCTAACTTTCGTCACATGCCGTTTGGTCTCTTTTCTTTCTCTACACACTTTCAGATACTTATGCGTTTGAAACGCGCCGCGTTCTTAATTTATTGTGTTCCCATTTTGTTATATCCCCCCACCCCCTTTATTATTGTTTTCCCCCAATTTCTTTTTGGACAGAGTCACAGATTAACTGCGGCACTACGTATTACCATAATCGAATTGCTAGAATCTTATGAATATAAAGATACATTTGTACCAAACAGTGTAAAAACGTTATCCAAGTTGGTAACCTTGTAGGAGCTTCTTATGAGCGACACGAAAGGGGAAAAAAGAGAAAATGCAAGATCTTTTGATCCGGTATGAACGAATGAATCGTCGATTAAATTGTTAACCAGATGAGGGCTCGCGATTTGCTGAAAGCAGCATTGTCGAGGATAATAAATTTATTGATTGGACATCGTTTTAATACGTTTAAACGTATGAAGCTAGAAATTAATAAAACCTTTGACACGAAAGGTACAATAGGTACGACATCCGAACACGATGAAAGATATTTTTTTCAACCTACTCTAGAAACGGTTAGGACTAATCGAGTTTCATTTAGGAAAGAATGCGAAAAATTATTTTTACGACGCCCTTTTTATCGTCGCTGCACGATTTATTCTTATTATTCTTAATTACGATTATATTCTCTAACATAAAGGTCTTAAGTTTACGATTGCATTATGATTATATGATTATTATTATTATATTATTATGATTATCGTTAAGTTAATTATTCGTTATTATTACTATTATTATTATTATTATTATTATTATAGATTTGTCTCTTTTAATTCTAATGTAGATATTATATGCGGATGATGAAGGTTTGAAACAAAACAACAAAAAAATGAACGCAAGAATTAATCATATGTGCATTTAATGTATTTCGTACTAATTTTTTGATTAAACATAATTGTGTGTTAACTGAATGGCCTCCGCTTTCTTTTCCAGATCACTTCTTCTACTGATTAGGTGTAAAATACTTTTCGTAAGATGCGTCTGGTTTGATAAAAGAAGGAGAGAGAGAGAAAGAGAGAGGTGTGCAAGAAACAGTAATCAGGAAGAACGATAAAATTGTTTTTCTTTTTCTTTTTGTTTTTAAAACCGGTCTTGAAAGTAGAAATTTCGTGTTAGCGCCTTCGCGGAATCTCCCGGAATTGATGGCTGTTCCTTTGCACCTTCCAAGCTCTGGGCGCAAGCGCCTACAGAGTTTGCGAAAATTTGCCCTGCAACAAGTGGCAGCGCGACCTGCTTCAATACTACCATATTTCACACCAGGATCGATCGACCTAGGGAGTCAAGTTTAACCAGTCTACGCCCTCTTGTCAAATGAAGACAGTTCTCAAAGCAAAAATACGCTTTTTAAAAATGAAAAATCACTCACTGCTTCACACAGTCAGGACACAGTTTCTTCTAATCGGCTTACATAGAAAAATATAATTTTCTTGTAATTATCGATGAGGAATGTCATTCAGTCAAATTTGTGTCCTAAATTTAATGGCACTGTGTAGATCGGAGTAGCCGCAGGTCAGGAAAACCCTGAATATTAGATAATTTCTATACATAAAAAGAATTTTAAGTAACTGTCAAGAATAAATTTGTTTTAAATTTGCTTTGTTGTATGTATACAAATTCTATATTAAAAGTGTTGAAAAAATTTGAATTCAGGGAATTTTGAAAATAAAAATTTTCAGCCACCCTAGTCTAGACCATAAACTTTCAATTCAACGCCCTTTCTAAAATTTTGAATTATTTTGTACAACTATTTTCCTCAACTGGAAGAATCTTGATGAAAGTCTCATTGTTTGCTTTGGGTTTATTTAGGGTGTTAAGAAGACTGCGGAGATTTCTTTGATGTAAGTCTAGAGATGAGAGAAAATTGTTTTCAGTTACTTAATGAATAATCTTTCTAATTTACAAAGAGATTCCAAGCTAGCTTATAAACTCTTTCATCTGAAGGGCGTATTTTCCGAGTATTAGGAACTTTCCTCGCGTGCTGTGATTCCACAAGTTTTAATTACCTGCCGAAAGTTCTTCTTGGTTGTCGAAGCATTCAATTCAAAGGCTTCTTCGATCCAATCAAGTACGCATTAAGGAAAATGTACAAATTCTCCTGGCTGTGTGATATGTAACGACGCTCTTGAGCTTAGAAATGCTGCTAAATATTCCAAATATCTCTTTTGTAGTTTACATTTCAATTATAATTCAACGATTATTTGAGTAAAAATATAACTATCAAAGATTAAAATGACAAACGAGCCGAGGACGTTTTTGCTGACAAAGTATTATGGAGGCAGCCCGAGTGATTTTTCATTACACCGATTTATTTTCTGATCTTGCACAATATCCAAATTCCCTACGGTGATCAGTGTCGAGAGTTTCGAAATTGTTATTTTTTCCCGCGAGCGAAACTCAGTGTGGCCTCCATTCTCGAAGCGAAACTTATATTCAGCATCTTTGTTCTAGACATCATGCAGGCATGAATGGATATATCATAGAATGTCTGTTGACAAATAACAAGGATAAAACTAGAAAATGATTGCTGTTATTCAATGCTTTGCCTTTTGCTTTTCTCGTACACTATAGTTTTCTTGTTTTTATATTTTCTGGATGTACATATAAATCTGATACATTCAAATCTTTCTCCCCTTTTTAAACAAATACACAGAATCTTTTTAAAAATTATTATAAAACTAAGAACGAGGTGTTGGCAACTTTTGAAGACAGAGATATTATCATAAAGTCGGCCGAAATATTTGTATTGTCTTGATTGTTTATGTTTTTTGAATTTATATGAAGTTCCTAACACAAGTTATATGGGATTCGAAAATTATCTTCCCTTATTTATAGTATTATGCACGCTCTTTTTGAAAATTCTTGAAAATACGTATTTAAAATGTAATTATATAAAGTCTCCCGAAATTTTCTCAAGTCAATAAAATGTCCTGAAGTATTTTGAAGAATGAAGTAGCTGTACACCCGATCGGTTGTGTTGTGAACCCCTGGACTAAAAATTAAAAGAAGATTCTAAGAATAGTCAGAACATCCTTAATTTTTATTTCCGAAGCAATTAGACCTAGCAATTTTGATGAATTAACACACTTCTAATGCACTTGAATCGATATTAGTATTTTTCCTTTGAACTAATTGCGCGAGTCTCGGAGCTCGAGCTACGAAAGAGCCCTTATTGTATTACTCGTTATTTCTAGCTTATATAATTATCACGCTTTCGTCGAGTTCGTAATACAACTCTAGCAGAATGAGAAAAAAAGTATATAAAAGAGACGTTATCGTACTTAAAGAGATAGTTTTAAATTCGTTCGTGGATCTTCGTTCTCTCCCTGCGCGAACCTTGGATTAATAGACATGCAATATCTTGTTCTATGACGTTATATTCTAAAGTGATGCATATTCACGCGGAAAGCCGCACGCACGACACCCATGTAAATCGCCAAACCGGACTTCTGCATAAAAGTATGTAAGGCCATCTTGATTTTTGTTTGGTTTCTGTTAATTGTTACAGAGCTGAAAAATTGGCGGATTTCTCAGATTTTTGAGAGACAGAGTAACTCGGACGAGAGGAGGCGGTGTTCTTTGTGTGGTAAGGTCGTTACCAATGTAAGAAATCATTATTACGTGCATTTCCCCGGAAAATACGCCTGTCCACTCTGTCCCGCCGTTTACACGCGCAGCGACACTCTTCTCACGCACACGCGTATGAAGCACGCACATGTCCAACAACCCATCCAATTCTCTCGATCTCAGTTCAATTGTAACTTACCCGTTTAGCCAATGTGACATTCGCGCCAAAAAAATATGTGAGTTTAGGGTTTGTGCCAGATTAAAGAAAATTTTATTATTTTTCTCAAAGTTGATCATTGATGCGAAGCAAATTCTCTCGGTAGCTCTTCTTTAAAGAGCGCACCAGTAATGGAGAAAAATTGACGGTAGAGGGTATATTTGGATCATGGCCAGTTTCTTTTTCGAATTAAAGCTTTATGTGCAGAAAAGCCTTCTTTAAATCATAAGTAAAAGAAGCTGCTCTTAGATAGAATTTAGGATTTGTTATTTGTGTTCTCGGATGATATATGTATTTTCCTTGAAAAATAACAAGGTATCCTTGGAAACGGGTAATGCTTCAATCTCGAAGAAAGGATAGTAGGTGTGTCCTTACAAAATTGTTATATCTTTTATCTTTTTGACAAATTGTTTTTATTCTTAGGAAATTATTATCTTAACTAATTGCAGAAGCGTTATTCATAATAAAATTGTCTTTTCAATTCAAGAATAATATTTGTACATATAAAGTGGTATCCACTAACAAGCTGTCGTGTGAATTTTCAAGGCAAGAATATCGGTTGACTCAAGCAGAATAATTTCTATAGTCTGCGTAGTAACATATTTAAATAATGGATTTATGTTATATAGATTATCTGCAATATACAATTAAACGTCCTCATTAATATCCACGTGAATCCAAAACATATCCTGTGTCTATAATATCATTGTTGTGATCAACGAAACGTAGTAACTTCCGCAATAAATAACTACACTAGAGCTTGTTGGTATTGAGGAAAATTATGCTCAGTTATTGCAATCGAGAATATCATCATTTTGTGCATTCTCGTCATTGAAAGTATTCAAACTTATCGAGAAAAATATATAACATGATTGTAAAAAAATTTAGAATAAATTGAAAGCAATTTTTCGTTTAATTCAATTTTTAAATGTAGTCTGCATTATAATATAAGTTGATCGAATTGTCATTATGAAAGCTATTATCTTAATTCGAGTGGTGATTATAACACTTCGCAGATATTTTGTACAATATCATTCTTTAAAAAAAACACCTATATGGTTCAAGTAATACCCTCTACTTAGAATTTATCTCTATCAAATTTAATTTAAAACCCGTTTTAATGACCTATTTTGTAACAAAATTTTGTAAAAATTACGTGTTACAAAATTTGCATTTTTATGCGCTGAATTAAATAAGAATCAAGTTTTTGTAATCACTGATTTAAGAAAAAGGCCTTAATCTTTCTTTGTAAGGATTACAAGAATGGATTAGAATAAGTTATATTTTTAAATCTATCAAAATTGATTATTACTATCTTGAAAAAGTTTTTATAAAAGCTCAATTTTGTCCTGATCATTTTTAAACATATTGAGTTTTATTTAGATAATATGTTACCAATCTCAGTGTTCAAAAAGGGAGAATTCTTTCAAAGAATTGGACCATGAATGCGTGTACGTACAATTTAAGTATAATTATATTTACATAAATGTATATCGAAGTTGGGCTGTGACTATTTATAACGTCATTTAGAGAGAAATAACCAACTTAACAAGTAAAGACAGATAAAACGAATGAAAAAAAAAATCTCTCAAACTCATGCAACTTCGGTATTGAAAATTTCAGCAAATGGGTTTATTGTGCACAAAATTCAACGTTCTAGTGGAAAGAAACAAAAATTGTTTATAAATTGCGTCTATGATTGCTTGTTACTTTATAATAAGAGGTTTATATCAGGGGAAGTACTCTAGATTTACTGAAAAAATTGTGTTGAAACAATAAGAACATTTTGTTGCATCTATAGCAACCAAATTATTTTGTTGTCAAAACCAAACATTTTTATCCATTTTTTTTCAAGAATTTTATTATGAGAATATCGCATATTCAATCAAAAGCCAAAACTAAAAGATCTGTGATTTTCACTGTAAGTGTAAATCTGCTTCTCACTTTGGATCTCTCTTTCTCCGTATATCTC
This sequence comes from Andricus quercusramuli, assembly GCA_932178445.1. Lineage (NCBI taxonomy): Eukaryota > Metazoa > Arthropoda > Insecta > Hymenoptera > Cynipidae > Andricus > Andricus quercusramuli. Next base: position 191,406 of record CAKNXH010063922.1, on the reverse strand, counting down.
TCCTCCATTCTCTTCTTCTCTATTTTCTCTTGAGTTTTGAACATCATAATCGATTTAAAACTTTGCTCAAAGTAGCAGTCTTATTTAAATATCGATGTTCTTTCAGAATTGAGGCAAAGATTCTACAAACCGTAACTGAAAAGATAGAATAATATTTTTTCCCATGATTCTTGTCACTGTATTTGATGAAAGTGAAAAGCAGGAACTAAGTTGATTGTTGTTGAAGAAGGGAGATGCAACAACAGACACTGTAAATATCGAATAAGAATTTTTCATCGAGCTTCCGTGTAGACGAGCGTAGATTCTTAAGACCAGACACTATGTGTTCTAAACGAATGCGAAAGAGCAAATTAAAGTGCGAGTGTTTGTTTGCATGTCTTGTAAAAATGGTATAAGTATATGAAGCTGAAGCAAATGGTTTTCCTTTGCCAGGTATGAGCACCGACGGGCGTCGTGAAAAATCTCTAATTGAAACTGCAAGTATAAAAAATATTTTTCGTCCTTTTTCATTTAAAAGTGAAACGTCCATCGTTGCAGTCACATAATTCTACAAGCAAAGTAAAATCATTTGCGTGATTTTTTTGTGAGATCCTGTGTGAATTTTACAATGTTATAGCGTCTCTCCATTGTGTAATTAAATCGTGTAATATTACAAATTACAACAGTTCATACACAAACACAAACATCAACAGTCTATGATTAAGTCGGGAGATTTTAATTCCTAAACTTTTATATGTACTACGTCCAATCTAGAAGACACCGCCGTTTCTTTTTAGAATTAAATGGATGACCGTTATATGAATATGATGAGGCTCGAAGAATTTATCGTGTATACTATCTGACAGATGTAATATATTAATAAACGCTATGGATCAACGCTAAGGATTTTAATATCACTAAATGATCTCCTTTACGCCATTCATCTATTTATTTTATTTTTATAAAGATCATTTATAAAAGAAACAGAAAAAATTCAATTTAATTTTAGTCCAAATAAGAGTTAGGACTTCAACTTATTAATAGAAAGGAGAATACTGACCAGTATAAGATGAACGGAATTCTGGAATAAGATACACACAGAAGAAGACATTATTTTCCAGACTGCATAAATCACATTTTGGCATTGGTGCACAGAGTTTCTTCAGTGGTTGGAAAATAATTAAATGTAGAGCATTTAACAATTTTGGTTCTATAAATATTTCTTGTATTATTTTGTAATTTCATATAGTTTCTTTATTTGCTGTAATTATTTTTTGCGTTATACTATTGGCATTACTAATTACATTTACGACTTTAGCGTGCATATCAAATTTTTTCCCAGATAATGGACATCCTTCAGAAAGCAGTTGTGCTCCAGCGCCTGATTTCTTCAATAAAAAGTATTTTTATATGTTTGATGATTGCTGTGAATGAATTTGTGATTGTGAATCTTATGATTACCACTGTATCCTCCACTTCGTAAAATTCCCTACCCTCTTTCCTGCAGATGTTGAAGATGCCTGTCTTGTCGTGGAAATTAGGTGTGAGATGCTTCCAGACAATTTCAAACCAACTTCCGGTACGCTATCGCGATATCTAGATAGTTTTGAATTTGCACAGATCTGTCTTTGCATACTTGGATAGCGTACCGACATAGTTTGGAGAATTGCCATAAAACGCAGTGGTGCTACGATGACGAATACAGATTTCAAAATTTCACGCGTGGTGACAATTCAATTGCTTCCGGATCTTGGAGAGATGTATAATCGCGCCCATTACTATTCTAGCAATATTTTTGAAGTAGTTGCTTTTCCTCCAAGTAATCAGAAAAAAGTGTCGCAATGCATGAAAAAGTCTGGCAAAATACTGAGGGACATTTTTTTATTGATCTTGCAAAAGCTTTATTTTTGGGTATCTAATATATATGGACTATCTATGCGGAGTATTTAAACCGAGTCAACTGTTTCTTTCTTGGAAATTATTTTTGTGATTTTTGAACCAATCTTTATATGATCAATTTTTATTTTCTTTTTGACTCGATTTGTATATTGAATCAACTTCTGGAATAAGTGAAGAGTTTTGCAAAATCTTTTGGTCTCATTTGGTCTGACACTGAATAATTGTTCAAAAATTTTAGCATTTCCATATGAGGATTCTCACCATTCTTTTATGAGATTTAAACATTAAATTTTCTCCTTGAGAAAAAAAAACATGTTCACCTCCTTTTATATTTAAAGTAAAAGCATCTGGCAGGCGTGAAGATTAAATATAATCATTTGGAAAAATGCCTTCTTGAAATGTTCCATTCTAAGAATCTCTGAAAAAATTGCTTTCATAGCTTCGACGGAATGAATTACAAAAGTTTTTTAATTGCAGCAGTCAATTAAAACATTTTCTTTATACAATAGAAATATTGTATTTGTAGATTTTTAATTTTGTCCACCAAACGAATTTTGTTATATCTTTATTTTTGTATAACGCATATTCAGAATCTGGGTCAAATTTACCAATTTTCATTTTCTTTTATGAAATTTTTTCTTAACAAAAATTCGACCCAGCAAAAAAATGTGATTATTTTCCAAGTAATTTTTTTTCTAAAATGTTATGGGGGCGATTATAGGCTCTTTTATTGAATAATATTTAAAAAATTCAACATAATGTTTTTTTTGTTCAATTCCTGACATACACATAGTAATAGTAACTTTAAATGTATAAATAAGGAACATTATGCAATTTTAAATATTATTATTATAGTTTCGTTATTCCCGCAACAAAAAAGGTGAATTTTACTCAATTCTGAAATTAGGCATACATAGAATTATTATTTGCACTTTGAATTTGAGAAAGTAGTGTGAATTTTGTTACATTTTTCCTTATCAAATAGAAAATTCCATTTTGAATTCGAAAAATTCGACACTTTTGAGATGATGTTTGTTTTTTTTAGTTTTTGTGACTTTTATCCTTCATATTCAATTATTTGGAAGCAAAGAAATGGGTTTCAAAAGTTCGGACCATTTCCCCCATCACACTTCCAAGTGTATTTCTCGGATGCTTCTATCACTTCATCTAAATTCATGGGGATATTCTGAAGGGGAATCAGCGTGTAATCACCGCCAATTAAAATGGTTATGGGCCAAGGGGCCCACACCAATCCCTATCCTTTGGCCCATTTTGACCAATTCGAAGACTTCCTAATTTTCATGGGAAAAGGAAAATAGATGCTCAAAGTGCCTTTTTCACGGTCTTCAATTCTAAATTATTTATTGAATTGATATTTCACATAGGGTTCGCTTCTAGATTTCCGACCAATCAGATTTGCCATAAACCAACAGGGTATCTAGAAATAAATCCTATGTCAAATATGTATCAAATCCACGATTAATTCAAAATCTGTGGTCCGCAAAAAGACACCCTGAGGGAAATTTTAGTAGCTGTGACTAATAGCCTGATAGTCCTGTTCCTTATAAAATGTAAATCATGTAACTTATTCCGATTTTGAGTGTGATATTTCTTGTTGCACCAAGTCACAGGCAGGCTTCCGGAATCTTGCTACGTTTAAGTTAGTCCAGTAACTGTCTTGTCTGGGGATTCAACCCAGCAACCTAACCCGAAAAAATCTTGTCCTCAATGCTTAAGGAAGTCAGAGTAGATGTCATCTATGATCTTCTTATTCACTAGTTTTTCCATATTTTTCAAATTGAAAGTTAAGCTGATCAGTTGCCAAAAATTGACCCATTCCTCCCCAGAATTTGTCGAATGCAAATTCATTTGTATGTAAAATATTACACTTCATTCCAATTATGTTTAAATTTATTGTTTATTGAACTATTTTTTTCAGTTAATTTTTCAATTTGCCGGAACTAGGTAAAGTAAACGAAAAATAACTTTCTCTGTAAAAGAACATTAAGCTGTTTATTGAGAGTAAAATATGTGGACAAGACCTTTTTTAACTTCTTTGCAACACTCTCACTTTCAGTAACAATCCAGTTTTCAGAAAATATTCAATTATTGTTCAAGAATTGAAGTTGGATGAATCGTACAAGTGATCTGTCGCGATTCTCTGACTTTCGTACGCTCTTTGGAATTTTAGAAAAGTTTTTTCACGAACTAGATCTGTCTCGAAAGAACATTCGTTCGGTATAACGCAATAATCCTTTGCCTATTAGATTGCATTTTCTTTTGTTCTTTCAGTACTGAGCAGTAGTATATCAAGGGCGGCCGTAGGTCCTGGAAATCAGAGAAATATCGGTAAATTTTATCAGACCGGAAAGTCTGGAGTTTGAAAAAAATTTAGGAAATTTATATAAGAAGCATTTTATATAACTGTCAGGGATAATAGATTAAAAAAATTTTACTTTAGACTTTACATGATTAATATTCTGGTTTTTGAATATCAATGATCAGGGAACATTTTTGTTCGAAATTTAAGTATTTTCTTAAAAAGTCTTCTGTTTTCGTCGAAAATTCAACTATTTTGTTGAACATTCGTCTATTTGGATAGAAAATTCGTCTTTATGGATTGAAAATTTGAGTGTAGTCTAAAAAGCCCAATTATTTGGTTGAAAGTACAATTTCTTTTGGTTGAAGTTGAATCTTTTTGGTTTGAAAATTTGACCATTTCTTTAAAAATTCATCATTGTAGGTTGAAAATTCAACAGTTTGGTTAATAATTCAACTTTTTAAATAAAAATTTAATTATTTTGTTAAAAATTCATCTTTTTTGGTCGACAATTCAACTGTTTTGTTGAAAATTCGTCTTTTTGGATTCAAGATTCTTCTTTGATGGTAGAAAATTCATGTTTTTTGGTTGAAATATATAGATAAATTTGAAATTTTAACATTCCAATCGGAAATTTTTTTTATTCAATTTAAAAAATAAAAGATTCTGTGTTGAAAATGTAGCATTTTGAAAATAAAGTTTTTCGGCCACCCTGTCTATCAATTCTCAGTTTAAATTCTCTAGAACACTAATTGAGGAACTTATTTTGGGTAGGGTATCTTGACGGAAACAGGAATGTTCATTGTCAGAGTCCTAACGTCATCGTAGCAAGCACTGTGAAATGTGAAATGTATATGGAGGCTCAGCGAAGTGGCGCGGAGCTTCCGGTGGAAAACAAGAGAAGAATGCATGAAGGCATTTGGGTTTGCAGGTACAATGCCGAGTGTACCAGTTGGGCTTTCATATCACGAGATGTTCGCCGTGTCCCTGGGTAGTCCGGCACTGTGGAGGTGTCGAGCTTGCGGAAAACAAGTGACCAACCGATGGCATCACTTTCATATACACACAGCCCAGAGGTCACTTTGCCCCTACTGTCCAGCCACCTACAGCAGAATCGACACCCTGCGCTCACACATACGCACCAAACATAGGGAACTACTCTTTGCTAAAGGATCCTTATAGAGTATGGGGATCCTGGGCAGGAAGCGCCGACGTCTCAAGGCCACAGTTTAACTTCCAGTGAATCGTCCAGTCCAGAGGAAGTCTATCTTGGTTCCTGAGAGGAATTTCATGGGTTCACTGCATCTGGACCTGGACCTGGATCTGGATATGGACTTCTCCACTTCCAGGAAGTTGGTATTAATGCAGAACTGTTTTGAGCTGGTTCCGAGCCAAACAGTTTTGACAATATTGTCTCCCTTCCTTGCCCGAAAGGATCCTCTTGTTCCTTAGAATCTGTATCTTCCATCGGAACCGTTCTTCGATAACGAAACTGTCTAAACTCTAAAACACCTCAAACCCATAGTCTCTATGTCGGTTTCTGAATTTATGGATCTCAATTTTTTCCCCGCTCGCAGATCTGAGTTTGCGAAGCTAGAAAGTAAGGAGTGATAATATATGTTTAGTTGCGGAACAGAAGTGCACAATTCTTTAAGAATTAGTAAGGATAATATTCAAATTCTGGACCGCAACTTTTTTAAACTGTCGCAGATCCAGAGACCGGTGGAGTTTGTTAGAGAAGTTTGAGATGTTGTGAAAACGGGATCTTCAGGTATAAAAAGTATCAGGAGCTGCTTCTTTAAAATTATTATTTTAGTTACTTAATATTATTGAGAACGGAATATTTGAATAGGCAAGTAAATTTTCCCAAATTTTACTTACAAATTTCAAATGTTTAAGTAAGTGAAGTAATTTTTTTGTAAATTCAGTTACGGAAGTTGTGATATAAAAATTTATTTCATATATGAACTTCAAAAGTTAATATGTATTGCATTAGCTAAAGCTCAATTCATTGACATTATAAAGTACCCCGCACACATCTACGGAAAATTTGGTCCTGGTAAAATTGGCTGAAACTGTGGTTTAATGTCGTTTATAATATCCTGATCAAATGAAGTCCTAAGACACTGGGTTCAAAAAACGTTATAGGAGGGACCAAATGTCACTTTTCATGGACGCGAGAGGAGTTCTACGGGCCCTCGAGGACATGGCATGAAATTTCTTGTCACATGACATGGCATTCCATGAAATGACACATCCCATGACATGACATAACACATGACATGAGATGACATGTCACTTGACACATGAGATGGCATGAAATGACATATCACTTAACACATGAGATGACATGACATGAAACGACATAGCGTGACATGAAATGCCATGAAACCACGTCACATGACATGACATGACATGAAATTTCATGTCATTTCATGTCTCATTTGTTATGTCATGTGCCATACGTCATGTCATATCATGTCATGTGTCACATGAAATGCCATGTCATGTGTCACATGAAATGTCATGTCATGTGTCACATGAAATGTCATGTCATGTATCATATGACATGTTACGTCATGTGTTATATGTCATGTCATGTTTCATGTGTAATGTGCGACATGACATGAGACATAATATGACGCAAAATGGTGAGATATGACATGACACATGACATGGCACATAACACGACATAACATGAAATGTCATTTCATGTGTCATGTGTTATGGCATGTCATGTGTCATTTGTCATGATATGTGTCATGTAATGTGTCATGTCATGCCATGCCATCTCATGCGTCATTTGTCTTATTATGTGTCATTTCATGTGTCGTGTCATGTGCCATGTCCTCGAGGGTCCTTGAAACTCCTCTCGCGTCCATGAAAAGTGACATTTGGTCCCTCCTATCTCGAATCCTAGCGTTTTTCCGACCCAGTGTCTAAGGACTTTATTTGATCAGGATATTATAAACTACATTATACCAGAGTTTCAGCCAGTTTAACCGGGACCATAATTTCCATAGATGTGTACGGGGTCCTTCCTGGAATTCGCATTCTTATTTTACCAAATCACCAATTTCTTATGCACCTGAAATTGTATTTATGCGAGTAAATAATTGGCCGAATTTAAGTCAATATTTTTTTCATTCTGACTGTAAAGTTATTTTTTTAGGAAAAAGAAATTTCGAACGAATGCGAATTCAGGAAAATAAATCTTCTAGAAAATGTTAAATATATTTTTTAACTTAAATTTTGAATCAAGATCTCATTAGAACTAAATTTTCAAAAAACAATACGGGTAAAAGTTTAAGAAAAGTGCTAAGAACAAATGGCAGCTTTGAAGGGAATTAGGAAAATCAATTTAAAAAAATGACCAGTACTGGATTTTAATATTTTTTCTGTGCGGATTACTTAACATTTTAAAATTGTTCCATTATTACATAAATAATTTCATAATATCGGATAAGATTTTTTAGAGGTAATACTTGTACTAAAAGTAAAGTCTAAAAATGTGAGGATGAATGAAAAATAATTATTCTAATAATTGATATCGAACAATCCGTCACATTAGAGACGAATTTGCATCCATCCATCTATTTACGGTCTGACAAAGTACCTCTCTCAACTCCCCTGTTTCTGCGTTTCCGCCACTGGTTTGGCATTATTCTTCATATAAAAATAATGATCATGAAGTAGAAACATTCATATAAAAGAGATTCATCTTCTTCAATGCTCTTTTGTTAAAGTTCGAAAAATTGTGTCTTTTGTTAAAATATACATTCACAGAAGGTGCATACAATATAAAAAATATATTATAGCAAGCTTCTCAAGCCAATTATTTACATATACTTATACTCATTGAAAAGGAACATCATTGAAAGTTGAATGTTACTATTTCCGCATAAATTGACAAGAATCAGAACAAATTTGTACTACGTTTTTGCTGATTTAAGGATCAAATTTCTGGTCAATTTATGCCCTTATCAAATATTTGTGCAAAAAATTTCAAGCAAAAATTTCTGATATTTAAACGAACCTCAATACTCACTTTAATTAATTTGTATAATAATTATTTTTTTGTATAGTGAGCCTGAAATTTTATAATAATTTCTTCCAGATTAGTTTATTTTGCGTTGAGTACTGCGCTTATTGCCTGTGAGCGTTTTACCTTTAATTATTGATTAGATGTGTAAGTGTTAGATATGATTTCCAAGGGCGTTATAATTTATTGATGTTATTTAATGTACCCTCGCACTTTCGGTATATTATCGATCGTCGATTTCAATAAATAGGTGTCATAGTCGTACTCAAAAGATAAAAGGACCATCATGGGTCGCATGGAACTTCCTGTCGCGATACTGTTACCGCTTACCACATCATTCTGCTAAAAAAGTTTTTTTGATTGAAAGAAAAAAAATGAAAAGAAAAAGAATAAAACGAAGCACTGGAAGTAATAAATCCCAACCTGCCTTAATAAAAATTCGGTGAAACAAATTGACGCGTTTAAAGAAAGATTCAAATGTACTTAACTTATTTGTAACTTTAGTTTATTTGATCGACTGTTCTTTACGATGATCGTAGTAAAACTAAAAGTGGTAAATTAATTTAGCATGAAGGATATCAATTTTTTTTATGACAATATTATCTTCCAGCTTGCACAAAACTTTAGAAATACTATAGATTAAAAATCAATATTTCTGTTGTTACCAAATAACACAATAAAAAATATTGTTTTACACGAAGATTCAATTAAAAATTGATAAAAGTAGATTTAAGTTAGTTTTTAAATTCGAAATTCTGAGCTTCTGACGCTCTAAAGGTTTAAGCGGTCTAATGAGCTAGTAAATCATAGACTGAAACGAGCGCTGTGATCTTAAACACCGAAAAAGTCAATGGTACTACGAATCATTATTGTTAATATTATTTGTTTCATTGTAAGTGACCATGTGATGGAACGCTAACACGCACGGTCTAATTTGAGCGAATATAATTTTTATAATCTTAATCTGTTACTCTTGCGAGGCGAAATATGAAATTACATTAAATCCAATCCAAGTGTAATTGTTAGCAGTATTGCGCTGATGTTGATAAGAGGAGAGTTGTACATACCGGGCGACCGGAGAAAAAACAATGTTTAGATTAATCGGACCAATCGACATTCGAATAGCGTGTTATCTAAACGCTGAGGGCATGCATAAATATTAAATGTTTCAAGTCAATTTGATAAATAATGTTTCTTCATCTCCTGGATTATGACTTAAAAATGTTGAAGACATACTTGACTATATGTTCATCTTTAAAGAATCTAAATGTGTATATGTTGAATTCTAGAATGCCCACTGGATCGGAAAATGTTCGGAAAATTGTTTGAGAACGAAAAACACAACCGGGACATGAAATGAAATTAATTTTCTAATCAAGTTTTTTTTTTAATTCTCAATTTTAGTAGAAAAACTTATCCATTCACTCTGAATCTCACTGGATATAAAAAGTGGCTACGATTCCAGCGAGAAAGGTTACAGTGTGCAACGATTATAATTTAAAAATGTTGATTCTTAAAAACTATATGTTTATTTATGACATTTAAGCCTCTAAACTTATAATTGATTAATTCGGAACATTCACACGTGACTAAAAAATGTAAAATTTTGAATGTTTACTTCACGCCTGCAAGCAAGTACCACTTTTTTTTTCTATCAGGTGAATTCAAAATGCAATTATTTTGGATTAAAGTATACACAGTTGTTTTATTTAAAAATTAAATTTCTCAAAACTGCATATAGTTTACGAATCAAGGCCTCAATATATCCAGAATTTTGTATTTATAAATTATAATATTCAAAATTGAATAATTCTAGGCCGAAACTTGATAAATTAGTTAATTTTCAAATCTACAGTGTTTAATTCAACAATCGTTATTTGAACACTTCTAGGCTTAACAAATTTATTTCAAATTGAAAGCAGTGTTGCCTGAAATTTTTGTAATTTAAATCTTTCAAATTCAACAATTTTAAATTCAAATGTTAAAAATTAGGCATTTTCAAATTGAAAGCTCAATAGTTGAGCCTTCTTAAATTTGAAGTCTCCGATATTAAATAATTACAAAAAAGCGTTCAAAATAGAAGAAGCTCAAATTAAAAGTGTGGAGTAATTTTACAGTGAAATATTCAAAATTCTTTCGTTTTAAATTTAAATTTAGAGTTAGAAGAATAGAAACCAAAGACTGTTAAGCCTTTAATAATTCGATATTATTTCTAATGGATCAGAATATTTCATGTAAGTGGGATAATTTAGAACAATAGCGTGTAAAAATGAATAATTTTAAATTGAGTCTTTAAAAACTGTTAAATTTCATTTCTCATTGGAAGTACCTATTTTAAATAAAATCGTTTAAATTAAGGAAAATTTTTTGAATCAGAAAATTCAAAATTTTTTGTTTCAAATTCAAATCGTTCAAACTTGTTGAATTAAAAAAGACACTTTTAATACTCGACCGATGATAAATTCAACATAGAATAGACTAAGATTGAAATTTCAAGAATTAGATCATTTCAAATAAAATGTGCCTAAATTTGTATAATTTTTATTTGAAGCATAAAGCTGTTCTAGTTTAAAATAGTTGAATTGTTCAAAATTGTAAAATTTATAAATTCAATTCTATAATATTTAAATTATGAAGTAGAAAATTTTCTAAATTTAATAATTTTAAATTAAGAATTTAAAGATGAGACAATTTCATTCGCTCAGTCTTGTACAATTTTAAATTGTAAGTTTTAATAGTTGAAAAATGTTGAAGATTTGAGTTTTAAATTGTTTAATTTTGAATATTCAATTTGTAATTTGAAACTGGGTTTTATTATATTTAAAGAATTCTAGTGTTTTTTACCTATAATGTAAATTAGTGTTCTGTTGAGGCCTATAAGTTAACGTTTCCTAATCAATAAAAATTCCAGAAGTTTTGTATTCCTTCTCTGTTTATCTCGACGCGTTTCGGTATGGTATGCTTAAGTTTCGCTTTTTTATCATGATAGTCCTCATAGGGGTGTGATCCCATGCCAAAACGCATCGACATCAATAGAAAGTGAATAAAAAATATTTATGAAAACTCCTGGAATTTTTATTGATTAGGAAATGTAACCCGATACGCATTAATACAACACTAAATTATATTTAAAGTACTCAAGTGGCAGTAGTAAGTGTAATTAAAGAAACTGTCTTAAAGATCCTTGTTTCTTAAAGAGGAACATGCGATGAATAAAATTCGAGTTTGGGTTTTTCTGTTCTTGAAATATGCTAAATTTGTATTAATTCTGCATCATTGTGCAAAATATATACATTTTTTATCATTGTTTATAGAAAATATAAGCTTAATATATAATCAGTTATTTTGAAGTGGCTTAAATCAACTTGTTGTCGGAAATTTGCCAAAGCCAAAGTCTTAACATGATTCTTTCGTGTCAATGAAAACTTATTTCTTATTGATTCGTGTGGGAATTAGTATATAGGTAAAAATTTGCTGTTGGCCTATTGGCACAGTGAGAAACGTGATTTTGATTTTTTTAATTTAACCCTACCGCATATTCCTCCTTAAAATGTGAGAGGAACTGCTTTACAAGTTATATCGAGTGTTCTTGATTTATCGACATATACTTGGTCCCCTAAGAAACCTCCAAAGGGAGAAACTTCAAAGTGAATTTCGAGTTGAAGAGTAGGAGTTTGCTAGGTCGGCCAGTGAAGTTCTTTACCTGTAAATAATATTATTCTGGACATTGTTGTGGATGTACAAAGTAAATTTCTCAATTTTATTGAACCACTAACAGAGGTTTATCTACAAATTTTAAAAAATTTACAGAATTAGGATATTTTCACACAAAACTTGAAACAATTAGAATTCTTGTAAGTACAAAAGTAATGAATCTAATAAAAAGATCTATCAATAAAAAATTATAATTATAAGAATAAAAATTATAGAAAATATACCGGATAGCATGCCCTTTGCTCGAACGCAGACAATGTTATCGGTCCGAGTTATATTAAATATTTTACCTCAGCTCTTCAATCGAGAGAAACAGAACTTAAAAAAATACATATAATATATATATATATATATATATATATATATATATATATTATACCTTCATTTCTCTATGGACCAATTTTTTTCCGCGACAGATGTGTAACATTTTAAATGTGAGGTTCCTATCTTAATCTAGGGAATCACAGTCGAATGTGATATAGGCACTCTGTACATTGAATTTATTAATTATCTGTGCATGTACATAGATGTATAATTAAATTTAAGTAATATACTGACTCTTTCGCACATATACTTTTGCAAGCATAAAACTCGTGACTGGCGCTTCCTTGAAACGATGACAGTTCTATATCTCCAACATTATTTAAAACAGGAAATGGTGTAATATTTATAAATAGGACTTTACGGGGAAAATTGTAAATAGTCTCATTACAAATATCCCTTCTGAAAAGAAGTATGGAGAAATATAAAATTTAATAGCTTTTCTTTTCAGGCAGATCATGATATTAAACAAAATTCTATACACTCAGGGAAAATTCAGTCAAAATCAATCGAAGCGTAGAACTTGAATACAATTCTATAAGCACATTTTATGCAATTTCTATAAAGGTGAATCAAACAAATGACACGTTCCAAATTCTATCGAGAAATATACGAGAAATCTTATACTTTTCTATCAAACGATTCTTGTGTCATTACTTCCTATCTTCCACGATTTCGAACATTTCTATCAAATTCGACCCAGCGAGAAATGTTGTACTTTTCTTATAACAGATTCTCATGAAACTTCTATCAAATCTTGTTGGTATAGAACTTGTATCAAATCCTACGCTCAAAAATCTTGGACTATTTTATCCAAATCTATCCGTCGAGAAACCTTATACTATTCTATCAAGAGTTTTTTCATTGAAATTCTATCAAATCTTATCCACTCCAGACTTTGATCAAATCCTATACTTATCAGAATCTTAGAAATTTCCATCAAATTCTATCCGCTATAAAATCTTATACTTTTTATATAAAATTTTTCTCATTACATAAGATTTGACAGAGTTTCAATAGTAATATCTTAGTAGAAAAGTATAAGATTTTTCGAGAAGTACAATCTGATAGGAATTTTCCAGGTTCTGAAAAATAGGATTTGATACAAGCCAGATGCAGATAATACGTTATAGAGTTTCAATAAAAGATGTTGATACGAGAAATGTAAGATGTTACAACGGATAGAATTTGATAGAAATTTCCAAGATTCTGATAAGTAGGATTTGATGCAAGTCTTTAGTGAATAAAATTTGATAGAATTTTAATGAGAAACTCTTGATAGAATAGTATAAGATTTATCGACAAATTTTGACAGGTTTTATTTCATGTATATCACGAAAGCGCATTAAAGTGGACCAGAATGTGGAATATCATATATAATTTGATTTCTATAAAAAAAACATATTAAAATGGGCAGGTAATACGGATATAGTATTTGATAAAATTGTATAGGATTCCTCTGAAAGATGCATATCAAAATGGATCATTATTAATTTTAATAAACTTTCTATCAAAAGCACCTAATAGAAATATAATGGAAATTCTTAAAATAACCGATAAGAAAACGCACTGAAAAGAATTATTCTCTTTGTAAAATCCTATCAAACTTTTTCAGCAGGGATATTGTTTCAAAACTCTTCGTATTTTAGAATCATTTAAATTATTTGATTTCATACTGGGATTCCAAACTCGAAATTGTCATTGGGACAAGTCAGCGTAGAAAAGAAATTTGAAATTGATTGAACTCTTTTAGGCCAACGTAAATATTAAAAATATTTTGAAATTCCCACATAAAATCGTAGAGTATTAATTTTTTGTCTGCAAAAGTAAACATTAAAAAAAAAGGAAATGTTCCTGTGTTTTGTAAATGGTGAAGGGCTAAAAAGGGGAAGTCACGACTATTTGCTGCAGAAGTCCGGAACGTACCGCAGAAATCATTTCGGTGGAAGAAGGCAAACTGAGAGTAACGATTACAAAAGCGAACCGCCCTGGTTGCTCGTCTTTTGCAGTGCTTCAGTTTTTTGCAGCATTCTTCCGTCTTTACAAATTTCTAAGGGGTTTTGGGTGCCTGTTTTCTCGAGACTAAAGCCGCAAACAATTGAAGCGTCGACTTGAGTGAAATTGTGATTTGCAAAATGAAAGTACTTGAATTAAAAAAAAATCAACTTCTACAATCATTCTTTCTGATAACCATCTTCACTTTTTTTAATGAACTAATAAGTTTTTTCAATCAAACTTTTCATCATCATCCAATCAAAAATCCAAGAAATCTACCATTTAATTAATAAATGAAATGTAGTTACTTAAAGATTTTCACTCGGCACTTCAATTGACCACGCACGATGAAGGGGGTATACCATATAACATGAAATCAGAAATACTCGCGATGCTCAAATACATGTTGTTAAGTAAGTTCGGTGGTTTTAAATCCTATTAAAAACTCGAGTCAGAGTAAATTAGTGTATTCAGTCGATTCAGCTTCGCCATATGTAGCGAAACTTTTGACTAAAAGGTTAGCGGTTAGCGAGAGAGAATAAAGTAAGTTTTGGGAGAACTCTCTGTTAGCGAGAACGCCGAAAAACGATTTTTTTAAAGGGAAGAGCGTACGACATTCACGGCTGATGCTGATATATTAATGTTGTTTATAACTGTTATTGATAAAGTTTATATATACCTTATTGGGAGTGAATGTTAAAGACATTGCTAGGTCGATACCAAAGTCATGACTTATTTTGTCACACTAAATCCCTGGATGTTGAATACCAATCCAAAAGTGGATCCAAATTTGATACATTGGGATTTAGTGTGATTAGAAATACAAATAGACTTTTCAGTGTCTTTAAAATTGCCGACTTGTTGCAACAAAAGCCACATTTTTATTCTTTTAGATTTAATTAAATGTATACTTATCATTTAAAACGTGTGTATAACTTGATTGTAGCAATTTCAGACTTTGTCTAGTCATTTTAGAATAAAATTTTACAGAAGTCTCAAATTGCACTTTTTCATCAAGATATATATTACTTAAACACCTTATTTGAAAAAGAGAAGGTTAAAGCTTAATCAAACGTAAAACGATCATATTAATAATCGCGCTTACATTTTTTCTACGATTTTTATGCACTTTTGCTTGCACATCATTTTTTTTATAATTGTACAAATAATAAAAATGCGGTATTTCTGCAACGAGGCGGCAAAAAGTGTTGACTTTCTGCGTACATTCGTGTATTTGTAATTTAAGCGTCAGGGGTGGGCCACATTGTAGTTAATTATTCTTTTAAATTCAGATTATATCCGGAAAATATTATCATTTCTTTGTAACGGAATAATCTAATTAAACACGTAAATGGAATTATGAAACAGTTCATCTAAAAAACGTATATTTTGTTGAGGGTTCACCTTTGTGGCTTGAATTAAGTTGATTGATAAAGTGTAAAAAATAAACGTCATCATATGCTATGATTTATTATGGCAAATAATAAATGTCTTAGTGGGTGATACAGTCAGTGTTCGGCACATTATTACCACTCAAAAGTAACGCGTTACAGTTACATTTACTTTTAAAAATGAGATAAGAAATCTTTCTTTCTGTTATTTTTTAAGTGATAGCAATTTTTGAAATAGATAACCTTTCATTCTGGAGAGATAACTTCAAAATTGTATTCCGAAGCTATCTATAGACAAGAAGCTTTTTCCAAGAACATTGAGGAGCGTGTCACGTTAACAGTTAATCAAATTATTTGTAAACTTTGCAAAAGGAGTAACGCGTTACTTCGAAATACCGGTGATACACAATTAACGTATCAGTGTTATAATATACTTTTGACACCGAGTATGTATGTACTGTACTCGTTTGGTATAAGAATCAAAGTTTTAACATGTGATGTAACCTTTAAATATTGATACCACATTTTTAACTCGAGTGTTTTATTGATATTTAGAAACAAATCTGTTTCAATGCCTGTTTAGCGTCCTCATACGGTGTAATAAAAATAATTTCTCTTGCGGGTATGGAATGAAATGTATTGTCGTACGGTAATGCCGTAGGACGTAGGCCTTTACAGGAGAATATTCTGTAAACACCTACGACAGAACATATACCGATTCTGAGTAAAAAAACTGAAGCAAGCGACACGTCTGACTCTGTCGATGTTTAGAGTATTTGAAAAAGTGCTTTTTAAAGAAAAAAATCCCTAGATTAAAAAATGTAATGTTTTAATAGAATTTAGTTTCTTATTTGCATATTTTATTGGTTTCATTTCTCTTAAAATTCTTATTTCATCAAAATCACAAAAGGCAATGCAAATTATTACCCATCAAAATAGAGAAAAAGTTATAATTATTCGAAATTAACCTGGGTAAAGGGTTTAAAAGAATGAATGTTGAAAAATGTGTAAGAGTCAGTCGAACGTCTGGTTCGATTTGTAAATAATGTACATCGACTTACCTAATAATGTGCGTTTCTTGAGAATACTTAAAGAAGTTGGATTCTCTGTTTTTGTACAGTAGAAAATAGGGCCATGCCAATGCGATGTTATCCAAAAACGCCCTGAAAGAATCCATCCCCAGTCCGATCAATGAGGATTAACAAATTATTATTATATACTATTATCTGTATAAATATATGAAGCCCTGTGTAAAACTTCCCTCTCGCCTCTCTCCAAAGCGTGAATTGTATCTTCTTCATGTAATAACAACTACATTATAATAACGACGTATTTTTGTGAGCAGTATTGAATATATGCTACTGTTGTACAGTTATTATTACGATGAATGTACTATGATGTACCTATATTGTATATAGATATATTTAATTAAAGTGAATATGAATTTGTGTAAATCTTTGTGCTACCATTTATTAATTCCCGTTTCCTAAGTTTTTCTCCTATCTTTTTTAATGCAAATGGAAAATAAATCAATGCGATTGCTCATTTTGTTGCGAAATTTTTTATTTCTTTTTTTACGACGAAAGAATGTAGATTGCAGCATCTGCGAGGGATAATCGACGAGGAATCAGAAAAAAATTGTAGGCAAATATAAAAGGCAGAATATTACTGATAAGATTAATTTTACATAGATACTTTTTTTACTGCAAGAAATTAAAATAATGAGTATGTTTGACTACCAACCTTAAAAATCATTTTGATCTTAGTATTTAGTATTACAGAATACTCCAAATTCTGAGAACTTTTGATTACTATGTTAATTGCAGGATAGTAAAATAAGATATTCACCATTCACATTTTTCAATTTAATGCTCAGTTCAAAATATGGTCGATGGGGGTAAGTCTGATACGAAATTACAAAGTTATGCTTGGATTATTGACATTTAAAATGTTTGAGAAGATTCTTGTTCAGAATTTTGCCAAAGTTATAAGAAATCAACAATTTCAGATTTTCTGTCGTTCCGCTAAAGTGTGATAACGTGTAAAAAACACTGTAAAAAACACTCAAACAAAACCTAAATTTTAGAAGATTGTACTTTCTTAACTGTTAGCGAAACACCCACTGATTCTCATTAAAGAAACTTATACCTATTTTCAACTGTATGTTTTTGAAATTGATTAAAAAATTATTCATCTGTGTAAATGTATATATTTATATTCAAATGTTTTTTTACCAATTTTTCACCAATTATTATTATGTACTTTATTATTGCAAAAATGAGGTTCATTATCATTAACCTCTCCAATTGACCTCGAACTGTTGACAGATTTTCGTGTTCCACACTAAAAAAGAAAAACAAAGAACAGATATCACACATGATGACACTTTCTCTAATTCTGTTTTTTAATTACTTTGTCATAATTTATCATTAAAAATAATAAAAATGTAAAATTTTCAAACAAAAAAAAACTGATGTAAAAAATCAACAAAAGGTGCTTTATGCAGGAATTTTTCTAAATGAAGTTTTCTAAAAGCATCTCAGTTTCTTTAAAAATAATTGGTAAAAGCAATAACTAAATACAGCCACCTTTTTTCTACGAAGAATAAGAGATATAATCTTTATGCTTTAGTAAGAAAAGTTAATAACCAATTTTTTTTCATTCAAAATTTTCTCTTTATCACACTTACCCTTATCGATCCTATCAGTGTTCATATTTCACAAGAAATCTGAGATCCGAAGTACCAAATAATAAATCACAAGTCTGATAAATCATTAGTCATATCCGTTAGGCTTTCTCGTGAGTGAGCAGTACACAGATTTAGCTAATTTCACTTATTGTTTCTATTTCATACTTCAGGAGACCATATGTACAGTAAGTATAAGAAATTACGTTTTATTGGTCTAATTTTATTTAGTTTTATGAAGTTTAATATCAATGAGAGCATATTTCTCATTGATACCGACGGCAGTAGCTATGCGGTGAATCTCGACTCGAGAAGAGTCCAGATCTCAAGCCATTTCGACCGTGGATAACACTCGGATGGGTGACCATGTGCGATTTGACTCTGAGGTGATTGTCTACATTCTATGGGTAGGGTAGAATGTCTGCCTTCAAACTCGACTGTCGAAACACCGGCTGAACTCGGGAGGTTGTTTGGAGTCATTCACAAAATGTGTGATACGTTCAGGGGTGGGTGGGGGTCTATCAAAGTATCATTCTCCATTTTAAGAACAAAATGGAAAGAGCATCACGCAAGGGGGGGGGGGGGGGGGTGTTAAAAGTCCGTGAAAAATGTATCACGTATTTTGTGAATGGCCCCTTCACAGCAGTTTTCCTCTCACCTGGCTAAACCTCCAGGCAAATGCGAGTACTTCTAATAAATTCGGATGCATCCGCGGGTTCTAACTGTTTATGACAAAATTCATGCAGTGATTCTTAACGCACCTTTGTAAAAGAATCATTTTCACAGGCCCATATACTCAGTGAAATGGAGTCGCCATACGGTATATGTGCTCATGCTAATGGACTTAATTTCACCGGGGTTTTAAAATAAAAGGCATAGTACAATAGGTTTTAACCGCAGTGTTGTGGGACTTAAATGGACCGGCCTGAAAATACAATAATAATAATAATATTCATTGATAATTTGTCTTATTTATTTTCAAAAAGGCTTCCTATTTAAAGGAAACCAAAGCTTTGTGATATTAAAAAGTATCCTAATTGGAAAACGTTCAAATGCAAATACAAAGTAGAAAGAATTAAGTTTAGAAATTTCGTTATAATAGAGTTTTTAATGAAGAATAATATTTTGGAATACTATGAATTGTGGAATATTGGAATATTGGAACAGGTTCGATAGATACATATTGAACCTAATTAAAATTTGAGAAGGTTTTAAATTTAAAACCTATTTTCAAACTACTACTTTAATTGAAAATCTAGTAAGATTTTAAAACTTTGAATTTGAAAATCTTTCCAGAGTATGCAATTACAAATGTTAATGTTGAAAACTAATGTTTCATGAGTAACTCATTGAAAAGTTATTACTCGTATATTATAAGCTCTAATGATATCTTAAAATAAACGCAGGGCTTGTTTCAGAATATTACTTTTCCTATTTTCTTCTTTTACCATTTTTACAAAATCAGTGCTTCAAATATTATTTTTCCAATTAGTGACTGTTCAAAAAATACGCACGGCCCTTTGCCGTAATAATATAACGTCGACGGATGAACAAAAAATATTCCTCGTGTAAAAGCAAATTGATTAATTAAATGTTGTGAATCTGCGTAAAGAATAATAAAAGTTGATTCATTCGCAATATTGAACAAAATATAAATTTACAAATTACAAATTCTTCAAGTTTATTCGAATCGATTGACCTATGTTACTTGCGCATTTGACTAATAAATAATTAATGTTATGTATAGTATTGAACTAGAAATAAGTCATTCAAATAAAATTCTAAATAATTACAAAATTGGATTTAAATAAATATCAGCAATTTGCATAAAATATTCAGAAAGATGTTCATAAAGATGAGCACCAAGTTGAAAAAAATTGTGCAGCTAGTTTAAATCTAAATAAAAGAATTGGAGGCTTTGAAATCTTGAAATTCATTCAATTCCTAAAGCTTTTAATTAAAACTTCAACTTAAACGCTTGAACTGAAAATTATTCAACTATCAAGGCTTTCTATTTGATATGTAATTATCACGGAGGAATAGTAAGGAGTAGTATCCCTTTAAGTGGGGATTGGGACGAGCGACATCCAAGAATTCGTTAATGCTTGCCACGAATGAAAACTCGTATGCTAGACCGTGCACATGCGCAAGCATTAACGAATTCTTGGACGTCGCTTGTCCCACCTCCGCTCACTAAACACATAGGGTGATACCATTCCTAACTATTCCTTCGTGGTAATTATATAATTTCAAAGGATTTCAATTTGAAATTCTTCAGTTCGATAACTCGATTCAGAGCGCTTTTAAGTTATAATTGATAGTTTGAAATAAAATTTTAGAATATTGAAGAATTGAATTGAAAAATGATCAATTTATAAAGATGTCTTAATTTGAAATTGTCTATTTCACAAACATTCAATTTAAATTATTCAATTTTAGACGTTCCTAATTTAAAGCCGTTTAATAATATTAAGACTCTAATTTCGTTTATTTAAAATGTTGAATGTTTCAGTAAACAATTATTCAATACCTAAAAAATTTATGTTTATCTAGTAAGGAAGGTCCTATCGAAATTGGCCAACTAGTTTTTGCGTGACTGTTACAGATTTATGATATGTAGAAATTAAACTTTTAGAATTTTGAAATTGGAAGTAAAATTTTCCTGCAATTTTTAATATTGGAAGAATGTCAGCGCATGAAGGCAATTTTGATGAGGCATAAAACTGTTTAGCTTTCACGTATTTAATTCAAATACAAACATAAAAAATATGTTTCGAGGAATTATTGGGTTCTATAGAATTGTGAAAGATGTAGTTTGCAAAAATCAACCAGTTTTTAAGTTGTGAGAAAGAAATTTAAGCTTTAGGTTTTTGAAAAGCCCACTCTGACATTTTTGCCGCCAAAATTTAAATTGATACGCAAACCTGCGCAAGGCACCATGCGTAAGACCACGTGGATCGTGTTTCGCGATTTCCAGTATGGCCGACCACTTAATATGTGTTGATCGTGTTGATATATGTAATAGCCAAATGTTCCGGTAAAACGTAGTAGTCAAGTTATTTTTTTTTAATTTAGATAACTACACAAGATTTGCGTAACACCGCAGAACTGCCTCGTGACGACCGTTCTTTCAAGATGAATCTTCAAGCGATTAAGTGGGAAAACAGAAAATTAGAAATTCTCGACCAAACTCTCTTACCGGCTATTTCTAAATACGTTGCCGTAAAAGGAGTCGAGGATGGCTGGAAAGTCATCAACAGAATGCAGGTAGGAATGATATCTATCTTTTGATTTCAACTGCGCTTAGAACAATTTGCCCCGCCTTGCAATATGATGCATTGTGAACTTTCCGTTTTTAGGTTATCTTTCTTCAAAATTATATCTTGATCTCTTTATCTCTTGTTTGTTCCTCTCTCAGTTTTCTCTAGTATGTTGCAATTTTAACTCTATTTTCAGTCTGAAATTTGATGTAACTTTGCTTTATGAGAAGACATTTTTACTGAATTATACACATTTAATAATAATCTATTTATTCTGCCATATGTTCTATTATTTTCATCAAAAATAAGTTAATTAATATTTTTGTATATTATTTAACAATTGTGCAATTCACGTACTTTGTTGGGTTATATTTTAATCATACAGATAATTTGTGATAAGAATGAGAAACCCAGCTTTAAATATAGCTGCCTAAGATTCGTTGCCAAAAAGTTTAGAATTTTGAAACACTTATAAATATAGTAAAATAGCAAAGTATTTATTTGTAGAAATATAAACAAAACTACAAATGTACATAAAAAAATGACTAAATAATAGTTAACTGTGTATTCTTGACATAATTGGGATTTAAAGAAATGAGTCTCATTGAGATAACAAAAATGAATGTCAGGAAGCTCTCAGTATTTTGGAGTTTATGGTTTTAAAAATGTCTTGTAAATATATTTCACAATTTTTACGTCTTGTCATCCGTCCAATCAATTATTAATACTATTAATACGAAATCAATATCAAAATTCGTTGAAAAAAGTGAAATAAATCATGGAAAAAATTATTTAAATTTTTTTATTTTCAAGACTTCAATGCTTATTGACGAAAATTCTCAGCTGTTAGATAACGAAAGATAAATAATCCTATTCAAATGAGGAATAAATCCTAAAGTTTGGAGGTAATCATAAAATACAAGCTCACAAGCGCTTTTTATGGCAAATATATTTCTTTAGTTCGTATAGTTTTTTTTTTGCAAGACAGGATTCTGGGACTGGTTGAACATAAATTTTTAATAGGAATTTAATAAAGTTTCTTTTCAAATACTTAACACAATGCTCGTAAATTTGTGTAATAGTAAAGAAAAGTCACTGTCTCGTATTCCAAAGTATAGCTTTTACGTTTGGCAGCCAGTTATTACTAATTGTATGTTCACTATTAGCTACGTATGCACATATTTAAATTGACCTAAAAGCTATATTAACAATAAGTTGAACTATAATGTAATATCGTATAAATTGCAAGTATGTATAGCTGTTTATTTCCAACTTTCTAGTAACACTAAAATCAATAGCAAAAGTAAGTGATCGAATTAACATTATTTTACAAATTTCTGTAATATTTAAAAATAAATAATATGTGCTTCCAGGTTCGAGGTGCACCGGCGATTGCCATTGTCGGGTGTCTCAGCTTGGCTGCCGAAATTGACAGCGAAATATTCACTGATAAGAAAATTCTTCGCCAAGAAATCGAGGGCAAGTTAAATTATTTAGTTTCTGCCAGACCTACTGCTGTGAACATCAAGCTCGCTGCTCAAGACTTGATAAGTCTCGCTAATAAATTAAGCGAGGACAACGAAGTTTCAGCTACAAAGATGAAGGATGAGTAAGTGACTTTCAGTCACAGAATTATGGATTCGTTTTCACGTTATCACAGATCAAATTTAATCACTTAATGGCTTTTTAGATTTTTAACGACGATAGACACAATGCTAGGAAAAGATATTGCAGATAATAATTCTATTGGCGAGTATGGAGCAGACGAAATTCTGAAAACGGTTCCAAATGATGCGATGGTCAGAGTTCTTACACATTGCAATACCGGGAGCCTGGCAACCGCCGGATATGGAACTGCCCTGGGTGTAATTAGATGTCTTCGCGGCCAGGGAAGAATCGGTGTGTATGAAAACATGGAAAATAAAAGATATTTACAGGACTCGGATTGTGCGACTTTTTCAAAAAAAAAAATCGACTTTTTGAATAAAATATGACTTCCGATTTTTTAAATAAAAATTGGACTAATCGACTTTTTTCCGATTTTCTTAGAAGTTCGCTGTACTTAGTTTCAACTTTAATCCCAAATGAACTTTTAAAATTTAATTTCAAAATTAGAAAAAAATGTACCATTTTTATCGAGAAAATTTAAAATTAAATAATTTCTCCTCACAACTTCATACTTGGAAAATTTTAAATTAACAGAGTTTGAAATTGAACAATTTCTAATTTTTTGGATCTATATATTAAAAGATTCGATTTTTCCAAATCGCAGGCTTCAATAGTTGGATATTTTGAAGCCGATAAAGTTTAAAATCGATTAATTTTCCCTTTTTCTCGTTTTTTTTCAACCAGTTCAGGTTCAAAGTTAATTCTTTGTGGTTAAAAAGTGCACTACTCGGTTGAACATTCAACTATTTTGATAATAAGTCATCTTTTTGGGTCGACAATTTGACTGTTTTGTTGAATATTCTGCTTTTTCAATAGAAAATTCATCTTTTTGGATTGGAAATTCCTTTTTTTGTTGTAGAAATGTAACATTTTTTTTTCAAAGTTCACCTTTCTTGGTTGAAAATTAACTTTTTATTGACAATTTAACTGTCTTCTAAAAAACTGCTGTGTTTGATATAAAAAATTCAACCATTTCGTTAACAATCCATCTATTTTGTTAAAAATTCATCCCTTTTGATTGAAATTCAACTATTTGGTTTAAAATTAATCTTGGTTGAAAACGATGTATTCGTTCAATTTTCTATTTATTAGGCTGATAATTCAATGGTCTTCTAAAAAATTGGTCTTTTTGTCTTGAAAATTCATCTTTTATGGGGGAAAAGACATTTTTATGGTTGAAAATTCATCTTCTCCGGTTGAAAATTAACTTTTTTGTTGAAAATTCAATTCTCTTCTGAAAAATTCGTCTCTGCTTGAAAATTAATTTTTTGAATTAAACTATTTAGTTAGAATCTCATCTTTGCAGGTTGAAGATTCTCAACTATTTGGTTGTAAATGCAACTGCTTGGTTGAAAGTTTTTTTTGTTGAAATTATATTATTTGATTGAAAATTAATGTTTTGGACTTAAATGTTAAATTTCGTCTTCGGTTTGAAAATTCGTATCTTTTGGTTGAAAATGCAATATTATTTCGACTTGAAGTCTTAGAAGTTTACAGCGTTTCATATTGAATTTTATATTATTCTATATGGATTTTATTTAAAAGAATGTATTCCCCTATTTTTGTGAAAAATTACCATATATTCCCTGTTTCGAAAGCATTTTGTGCTGTAAAGTCTGAATTATTAAAAAATTAATAAATTCATGATCAAATTATACAGCCTTAAATTAAAAGCCTTAGTTATTGAGTAATTTCAAGTTGAAAATGTTTGAAATGAATGTTCCTGAAGTTCAAAAGTAATGTAAGTTATAAACTTATCTCATTCGAAAGTAATCCAAGTTGATAAATTTAACAGTTCAGAAAGAAATATTTTGAACCCAGATTCAGAATCCTTCAAGCTGAGTGAATATTATACAAATGGTTTTCAACATTAAAGTTTATTTTCATTGTGCTAAGAATATTTGAAAACCAATGATAATTATATTCTCTATATTTCTAAACAAATGAGACTATTTTTAAGCCTTTTAGTTGATCCGAGTCTTGTATTCAGGAGCCAATCTTCAAATATGATACCTTTAAATTGAGTGTGACATTGCGTTTTACTTATTTTAATATCTTTTTTTCAGAACACGTTTATTGTACAGAAACTAGACCTTACAATCAAGGTGCAAGATTGACTGCTTACGAATTGGTTCATGATAGTATCCCAGGCACTCTTATTTGCGATGACATGGTAGCAGCGCTGATGAAGTCCAGGACTATCAATGCAGTTGTTGTTGGAGCCGACAGAGTCGTTGCTAACGGTGACACTGCTAATAAAATAGGAACATATCAGGTAAGAAAGCTATATTCATCCAGATAGGCGCATGACTTTCGGGCATCATTGTAGATTCGGGGCTTGGGCGATGTCGTCATTTTTCCACTATTTGAAAAAAATGTTATTATTTTTTCACATTCCTTTAAATATATTGCGAACTAATTGCGGCTAATATACAGGGTGACCCATTTTAATCTATAATCCCAAATATCTTCTAAACTACCCCATCAACATAAAAAACGATTCATACAAAAGTTGACCAGGACATAGGGGGCCATTTAACTGTACCATTGATTTTGAACTTGAGGTCAATTTTCAAGGTCATTTCAAGGTCAAGATGATTTTTTAAACAAGGTAAAATGTACAAAAACGATCAGAAGCCCTTTTTTTGAATTTACGTGGTTTTCTGGGTAAAGCAAACGTTTAAGATGCTTTAAAAAAGTCGATAACATATAAAAATTTGAACCACCTGGACCACGTCGTCAGCCACAACCTTCAGGTCAATTTGCAAGGTCATTTAAAGGTCCAGACGATTTAAAAATACCTATTTCAGACTGTGGATTCGTAAAAAACGGGAAATTGTACGTGAAAATTAGTACTTTAAAATCATTCATTTTCACCTGCAGAAGGTCATAGCAAGGTCAATTATTTAACAAGCGCTTATAAGCTTTTTTTTTAATTTACTGGTTTTCTGGGCAATCTCAACGTTGAAGGTGCCTTCAACAAGTACAAGATAAGTTGCACAAATTTCGATGACCTTGACTAAATTGACCGTCAAATGTATTTTCCAGGTTTATGAAGGTACATGTCATTTTTTAAAATAAAAAAGTTGTAGAAAATGAAAGCACCTTGACTTTACTTTTAACGTTACCCGGAAACAACGACGTGGACGTAGTAAGTTCTGTTTTCTTCGGGGTGCTTGATTATCGTGAGTCCCCTTGTCTCTCACATTTTGGTGTGCTTGTTTATTTTAAGTTCCTTTGCCTCAACGTTGAGATTGACGAGAAAACCAGTAAATTTAAAAAAAAAGCTTCCAAGCTCTTTTTAAATAATTGACCTTGATATGACCTTCTGCAGGTCAAAATGAAAGATTTCTTAAATACCAATGTTCACGTACAATTTCCCGTTTTTTATGAGTCTTCAGTCTAAAATATGGATTTCTATTTTAAAAAATCGTCTTGACCTTTAAATGACTTTGAAAATGTAACTGAAGGTCGTGGCTGACAAGGTGGTCAAGGTGGTTCACATTTTTACATTTTATCGAGTTTTTTAAAGCATCTTAAACGTTTGCTTCACCCAGAACCACGTTAATTCGGAAAAAGGGCATCTGATCGTTTATGTACATTTGACCTTATTTTTTGACCTCTTCAAGGCCACAAAAACCAAATTTCCATAGTACATTTTTCACGAAAAATTTTCCGCTCTATTCAAATCTGCAGTCAAAAATAGGGGTTTCCATTTTAAAAAATCGTTTAGAAGTTGAAATGACCTTGAAAATTGACCTCAAGGTCAAAATAAATGGTACAGTTAAATGGCCCCCTATGCCTTGGTCAACTTTTTTATGAACCGTTTTTTATGTTGATGGGGTAGTTTAGAAGATATTTGGGATTATAGATTGAAATGGGTCACCCTGTACATTAATTCAAAATACTATACATTCGTCTATTTCTTATTATTTACCATTTTAGACTTCGGGTTGTTTGGCGTTTTCGACTTCTTGAAAAAAAAGAGCTTTCATAATTCCACCATTTTTATTTGTAACACTTATCGGTTACATATTCTGAAGTCAAAGACTTTCAAAATCGTCGAATTGAAAGTGTTGAAAATTTAAAAAGCTTAGAATAGGGTCATTGCAACAAAAATTCAATTGGATTTTCAAGTTTAACTCAAAATATAAAAGTAGATAACAATATTGACTATGAAGAAACGAATTTTTGTGATTTTTTATTTAATTCTAAAATCTGTCTATTTTTAAATGTACAAATACAGTTACTACTTGGTAGAAGCGCCGCGCCAATAAATTTGTCACCTGTTTCGACTATTTTTTTACGGAGTTTAGCCAGTAAGGCCATTAAAATACACTTCCGTTTTTCCTAAATAATTGTTAAAAGCGGTTTAACATCTCAAGGTCCTTGTAATATCTAAAATATTATTGATTTTGTTTTTCAGTTTTCTCCAAATAAAGTATTTAAACCACATTTTCTTTTACCAGTATAAAGAGTAGATAATTTTTGATTAAAAATGCGATTGTTGTATGTCATACAACAATCCTATTGTACAATTTTAAAATAAATAAGTTCCAAATTTTGTAATATGTGAATGTAAATGGCTTGAAGCAGAAGCAATGCTAAATAAAAGCATCCATCCTTTATAAATATAGAAAATTTAAGTTTTAAAGTTTCCTGTTTTTAAAATAGTTCAAATGAGAAATACTTTCTTAATTAATAAGAATTTAAGTAGAAAATATTCGAGTTTGGGAAAGAATGAAGTTGAAATTAAACGGAAAATATAATTAAAATTTCTCGACTTTGCAAGCTGTTACATTTATAACAACAAAACTGGAACCTAAAAATGATTTCAAATTGAAAGAACCTGTAAATGAACAAAAAAATTGTAAGTCAGGCAAGTCAAGTTTTAAAATGGCATTTAGACTATAAACTTGCCTCATTTGAAAGTAATACAAGTTGATAAGTTTCACTTTTTAGAAATAAATATTTTAGGCTTCTTTTCATTGAAAAGTAATTAGGATATAGGCGTCCGTAAAATTGGAAATTAGTTTATTTTTAAATAATTCAAAGTATGCGGAAGTTTATGGGGTTTAAAAATACTTCAAAATTAAGTTTATTGTGTTTGGGTGGAATTTATTAATTTCATTGGCATTAGTGAAGTAGGATTTTTCGAAGCTTTTCTTTATCTTTGTACATATTTCTTTGTCAAAGTTTAATTAGTTTCATTTAATGTGATTATTATTCATTAATTATATTTCTCCCTTTCTTTAAGAGTCTTTTAAATTTATTTGGAATGGAAATGCAAGCTTAAGGTTACGAATTTTCTTAAAATACCTTGAAAAAAACCTGAAATTTATAAATCAAAAATTTTCTCCTGGTATAAAAAATAAATTTAAAAGTTTGATTTAAAATTCCATCAAATGCTAACGAATTCAAAATAGCACTTATCTGAATTATGTTCAGAAATTTGATAAGAAAGTCTTTTAGAAATTCAAACCACCTCCATAGAATGCAAAATTATTAATGTAATATGAAATTGCTTTATAATCCTTTTTTGTTTAATTGCTGTATACCTCATAACTTAAAAAAAGTAATGGGTTTAACAATGAATTACATTTAGGAAAATATAATTTGCAAATCCACAGGATTTTATGTTAGGAACAAGGAAATTGAAGTTACTACACATTGTTTATTATTTTATATATTTTTTATATAATAACGTTTGATGGTTTCATTATCGTATTCCTAAATAAATATGTTTTTTGAAATTTCATGTGTCTTATGCCATTTATGCGACTTTTTTCAAAGCATTCTAGCCGATCCGAGATGATTTCTATACGTATAAGTGTATTGTTTAAAAGATTTCATTCATGACACGATTTTTCTCTAACATTCTTCAAAATTGTTGACATTATTTACAATATTTTTCATTTCTCATGTGAGTATGAGCCCTGTATATTATGTTGACTCGTAATTTATTTTCATAAATCTATTTGACTAAATATAAATCACTGGAATCAAATCTCGCAATGCTCAGATCATATCCATGATTTAAAGACACCATTTATTTTATTAAATTTCAAATTGTGCGACTGTAATAGGGACACACATTTCCACTGCTTATTAGACGCAGCTACTCTTAAAATTATAAATTGTGTGTTTGTGAGGCTACTAATTACTTTTTAGATGCCACTCACCAAACTTTGAAAAAGTTATTAAAACAAAAGAAGAAATGAAAATAATTTAATAGTTTTATGTTCATAATACTTTCTGCTTGTACAATTGCGTTCATAATTCCGAACCCCGTCTTCGAATTCATGGTTTTCACCGCTTTCATTCCAAGATAAGGTTTTTGTCAATTTAAAACAATTCATAATTGATCCTGACGAGGATTACTTGAGGCTACAAGGCGGCAACTTTCGTGCTTGCAGATAGCAATTATTGCGAAATATCATGGCGTTCCATTCTATGTAGCAGCGCCTTGCACCTCTATAGATTTCAGCACGACCAGTGGTGATCATATTAAAATCGAAGAGAGGCCCGAGGAAGAAATGACGCACATCAATAACCAAAGAATCGCAGCTTCTGGAATTCAATGCTGGAATCCCGCTTTTGACGTAACACCAGCTGAGCTTATTGCAGGTATAATTACCGAAAGGGGAGTATATAAGCCAGACAATCTGTCAGTTTTAAAAGAATATTGCCGGAACGCAGCAAACGAGTTGAAATTTTGAATCTTCACGAACACATCACACGCACTTTTCTACAATGTAATACGTTTGACTACTTTTTATACTATTCTTGCATAATGTTTACCTAGCACTTGTCTTATAATCTTTTGTAATGAATAGTGAGGCAATGTAATGCTATTGATTTCTGAGCAGATGACGTTGAAAACGGATATGCTGCTATTTTTGATTGGTGATAAAACAGAATTGTCAAAGTAATATGATTCTGAATGAAGTTCCGTTCAGATTGGAGATACTTCTGATACTCTCATGTTTCGTATTACGTATAAAGGTGCCATTCATTTTTTAACGAGACGATATCATTTTTTTCTTGTGTAAGCAGTGACAACATATTTTTCTAATGAAAGAGGAAAAATATGATCTAATGGAAATTAGCATCAAGAAAAAATAAGTGGTCAGTAGTTTAATATCTGCAACTCGATTTTTATGAACTGTATAGCAAATAATGAATGATGAACCTTCAAATGATATTTACAGTTCGTACAAATACAATTTAAGCTAAAAATCAAAATGACGGTATCACTCACGGAATTATTTAATGTAGATTAATCATGTTCGTATTTTGCAGTAAGATTTTTCGAAAGTTTTACAAAACATGTAATGTTGCAATCTTAAAAGTTCTCTAATCTTTTTTGAAAAAAATTGAGTACTCATATTCAGCCTAAGACAACGAGTAATGAATATCATTTAAATTAGGTAATTCCTATCAATCAATAGTGATGCGACTTGTAGACGATAATGTTCAAAGTATATTGCTACATTGCGGATGATTATGAATATTGTGGGCTTATATATTTATGTTTTAATTTTTAAAAAGTTCGATATTTGTAAACGTATCACACAAATGAACACACTGTGAATGCAAATGGAATAAAATAAAATGTAGGATTGTATGTATTATGGAAGATAGGGTGTAAGGCCTTTCATAATCAATTTGTACAAAAATGTTGGCTTTTTACTATTGACCTGCATATTTACTTTTATTTAAAGGGCCTGATGTGTTGTATACTGTAATTAATTGCGATGAGAGACGAGACTTCGATTTTGCGAAATATACTGTATTCACCTGGAATTATACTCTTCGTGGTTATTTATTCTTTAGAAATTTATGAATATGGGATAAATAAGACAATTTTAGCGATTATTATAAAAAAATATTCAAATAGAATTTTCTATTATCAGTATACTGGTATTGAAGATGTAATTTTTTTTTATTACCTCGAATATTCTTGCTATAAGGTTACCAATATTTTTTTCTCATAATAAATTTAAAGCAGATTAAGCTACCGTAATAGTAAATTAATTTAGGTATACTCCTGAAAAGGTCACTTAAGAATATTAGTTTGACTGACACGTTTAGCCTGGGGGTTCATTTGCGCCTCAACAAAAAGCCCTAAAAGGATTTCCACCGCAGTTAACGCATTGACGACGAAGAACTCCGATTTTCTATGCATT
This sequence comes from Andricus quercusramuli, assembly GCA_932178445.1. Taxonomy (NCBI): domain Eukaryota; kingdom Metazoa; phylum Arthropoda; class Insecta; order Hymenoptera; family Cynipidae; genus Andricus; species Andricus quercusramuli. The sequence continues at coordinate 159,942 of CAKNXH010063922.1, read as the reverse complement.
TTCAAGTCTCATTGTTATAATTAAGGAGTGCAGATTTTCAAACAAACACCACGTTCCCTTAGATTTTTGGGTATTCTATTCCAGAATCTGAGCTCAAAATTGAAATATCTCTTCTAGAAAATTAAATATGGCGGTTTTTATGTCAAAAAATATGAAAATTTTGTTAAAAAAATGTTGTTTCATGATTTTTTTTCATATTGAAATCGCGAGAAAACCTCATACTTTCTTCAACCATCGGTGCAAAAAATTGTGTAGTTTGACAGTATTCTCTTGGTTTTCATCGTATCAATCGTTATCATTTTCAAAATGGTGATTTTTCACTTGAAAATGTTGAAAAAATATAGGTGCGTGGACGCTTCACTCAAATTCCAACGTATATTGGTAAAAGTAGTACATAGGTTGTTGGGGTCGCTGCATCCGAATCTAATGTCAGATTTTTGAAAGTAAAGATGGTGGATCCAATATGACGGCCAATTTTTTGAAAAATGTTCAGGGCAGGATGAAATTGTCATATTTTCAAAATTCAATATGGTGGCCAAAATTTTCAAAAATGTTTGGGCAGGATGAAATTGTCTGCACATAGGTTTTTGGGGTCGCTGAATCCGAATCTAGTGTCTGATTTTCAATATCCAATGTTGTGAATCCAATATGGCGTCTAGAATGGTAAAAAAAGGTCCGGAATCTGATCAAATCGATCATATCATGTTTTTGAGGTCACTGAATCGGAATCTGCCATGAAATCAACACCTTAGAATTCCGATTTTCAAATAAATGAAACTTTCCTAAGAGGTAAATATTTTCTGATTCTACTCTCAGCATGACTAAGAGAAAACGACGTGGACGTGGTAGATTTCTTTCTCTTTCGAGCTGCTTGTTTTGAGTGAGTTCACTTGCCTCTCACTATTCGTTCCAAAAAATGGACATGGGTAGTTTTCGTTCGACTAATTCAAGCCGTCATTGTAAATTCTGTTGTAATTTTCAATGCTACCGGAGATGGGAAGATAGTCTCGACTAAAGATTTCACAAAATCGATTGCTAAAAGTTACATGCATAAGGGGAGCTTGAAACGAAATGGACCACACGAGATTTCTTGTCAAAGCATACCAGCTTGGGGTTCAGACTGTTCAAAAAGAATATACAAATTTTGTGACAACTATAATAAATTTAAAATTTAAAGATTTTTTGGGTTTCAATCGTGGGCGAAGCTATGAATGTTGCCGACGTTTCGTGAACACTGCAGAACACTTCTTCAGGGCTGACCTGAAACTGAAGTTTCAGGTTATGTTGTTCTTATATATGTATTCTCAGGGTGTCTAGTGATCAGGCAATTTGAAATTCCCGGGTTTTTCCCGGTTTTTTCCCGGTCAAATATTTTTCCCCCGACTAAGTTTTCGATGTCTTTTTGTGATTTTTTGAAGTCCATGTGTACATAGAAACAGGAATTTCAACATAATATACATAGAAAAAATCTGCCCGTTGCTCGAGCACACAATTTGAATGTTCGATTTTTTGAAGAAAACTCAAAAAGTTGTTATGATAATCTTGTAGGTACATAGAATTTTCAACTCTTAAAAAAATGGTCTCAAAAAGTTTGAAAATGCTATAACTTTTTGAATTTTGATCCAAAATAGCTGACTGACGAACTTGTCTTTTTCTTTTAGGTCTTAAAAAAGTGTGTACAGACTGCAGACAGACTACAGATAACAGACTACAGACAGATTTCAGACTACACACAAATTTACAGACAGATTTTACCTTCGTAAAAATCGTTTTTTTCTGACTTAGTGGGTCTCAAAACGTGGAGATTTGATCAAACCCGACTAAGACAAATTTTACATAAAACCAATACCTTCTCATTAGGATGAGAATGTCAAAAATTACATAAATAGGTACTTATGATAAGCATAAGAAGGAACCTTGCGACTGTAGATAAAGTGGAAATGGAATAAAAAGAAAATTAAGTAGAAAAAAGTCGATTTTTCGATCAAATACAAAAAATTCCCGGTCATAAACAAAATTCCCGGGGTTTTCCCGGTTTTTTCAAGGTCCAATAAAATTCCAGGGTTTTTCCCGGTTTCTCCCGGTCCGCTAGACACGCTGATTCTCTACTATGCCTGTGATTGATCGTCAATTTATTATACATCTGCAGTGCATGTATGAAGAAAAAACATGACCTGAAATAGGATTCAGTGAGAGGCAAGGGGACTCACTTAAAACAATCACCTCGAAGGAAAAAGAAATCTACCATGGTCACGTCGTTTTCTCTAGGTCATGCTGAGAGTAGGATAAGAAAATATTTACCTCTTTAGGAAGTTTCATTAATTTAAGAATGGGAATTCGAAGTTGTTGATTTGATGGCAGATTCGGATTCAGCAACCCCAAAAATCTATGTACGGACAATTTCAGCCTGTCCCAAACAGTTTACAAAATTCTGGCCGCCATATTGGATCCGCCATCTTGAATTTCGAAAATCTGACACTAGATTTAGATTCAGCGACCCCAAAAACCTATTTACGAACGATTTCATCCTGTGCCAAATATTTTTCAAATTTTTGGCTGCGATATTGGATCCGCCATCTTTAATTTCGAAAATCTGACTCTAGTTTCGGATTCAGCGACCCCAACAACCTATGTATAACAACTTTCACCAATATTCGTTGGAATCTGAGATAACTACTTTTATGATGAAAACGAAAAGTATACTGTCAAACTATACGATTTTTGTGCACCGATGGTTGAAGAAAGTGTGACGGTTTCTCGCGATTTCAATGTGAAAAAAAATCATGAAAAACATTTTTTCTCAAAATTTTCATATTCTTTGACATAGAAGCCGCCATATTTAATTTTCTAGAGGAGATATTTTAATTTTGAGCTCAGATTCACGAATAGAATACCCATAAATCTTAGGGAACGTGGTTTTTGTTCAAAAATTCCTATTCCTTAAGTATAATAATGAGGCTTGAAAATCAATAAAAAATCGGAGTTCTTCGTCGTTAATGGGTTAAATAGAAATTAGGTTACTAACTTTATCCCATTTTTTTATTTATAAAAAAATTCAATTTTCTCAGTATATAATAAATAAATAAAATAAAAATTGTTTATACTAAAGTTGTAGTTTTTTTCATCATATGCTTTTTTCTTTGTATATATTTTCTCTAAAAGTACTATTTTTCAATAAAAAGTGGAAAATTTTTCTATTATTTATCCCAAAAATGATTAAATTTTGCAAAATATTACATCAAAACAGTTAAAATGTAAATTTTCTGACAAATGTTTTTTCTTAAATATTCTGGAGATTTTAGATGGCTTGCAAGAAAATAAATAGAAGGAAAAGATGTAGAATATGTTTTTTTTTTTTACTTTCAACAACACGTCACATCCCGAAATAAATACATTTTTAATAGTTATGCAACAGTATCGATGCCAAAGAAAGTCGCGTATATGCAGATCTAGATTTTCTTTTCGAACAAAATAACTTTTGATAAATGGAGAAGTGGTATTTTTTATGCTCCTGCTGATAGAGCCTTGCTGTCGATCTGTTATAAAAAAAAATTTATCTTAGTTTTATAAAAAAAATCTTTGTTTCATAAGAGGTATTTAATCCCGAAGTAGTTTAAACAGGTAAGTATTGAAAAATTAAATCGATAAAACTAAAATATACTTGAGAAAGTAATCATTGTTTTTGAAACAGCCAACTTTACTGCAACTTTTGAGTTTTTATATCTTCAAATTATCTATGTAATTTCGTGAGTTTCACATTCCATACAAAATTTAAACGTTAAGTGGAATTTAGTGGTTTGCAAAAAATAGGGAGAAATGATATAAGTTCCAATCCAAGTTTTGGAAAAGTATACCAATTTGAAAACAGGTTTTGCTGTTAACTTCACTTTTTTTTTATTTCAGTTCGGTTTCGAAAACATTTGGAATAACTTATTAATAATAATATTGAAAATAAATTACGCTGCACTCCCATCTAAAAGATAAAGCCAATATCGTTGGTTCGTTTCCAACGATATTTGTGGCCAGATCAAGGATAAATATCTTTCGTTCAGCTATACATTTTTTCCCTAGCGTACAGTGGGGCTAAAAATGTTTTCCTGGGCAAATTAGTCTTAGTTCAAAAATAACGTTACGTAATATGTAAACGCTCCCGAGGAGACATTTTGCACCCACAGGATTTAAAAAAAAATGTTAATTGTGGGAGTTCCACCATACTAAGTTTTTGGGTTGGATTTTTTTGTATTATCGACATCTCTGGAACCCATAATTGGTTTTTGATAAAACTTCAGGTATTATAAATGAAATTATCCATTTAAAAAATATAAAACTTTAAACAAAATATTTTGAATATTTGCCAAAAAAGGTCAATTTTATTTATTCCATTTTCCGGCAAATTCCCACCTTTTCCCTTTTTTTCAACTATAGGTAAAGAGATTCATTATACAATCACCTTTAATAATCCAAGGTATTAGACAAGGGTGCGTTATGTCCTCATGGTTTTTTTATCATATTCATGGACAAGTGTCTAAGAATGGGCCTCTTAGACGAAGGTGTGGATTTCGGGACAGTGAAGGTGCGTGGGTTAGCCTTTGAAATGAACTTTGAACTTACAAGAAAAAGATAAGAGTAAAATTAACGCGATTAGCATGAAATTCTTACGCAATATGTGCGGCGAAACGCAAAAAGGTAAAGTAAATGGTAGCGTAACCAGAGGCAGACCGAGGGAAGAATGGTTGGAATGTGTGAATGAGTCCCTAATCCGAAAAAATATAAAAACTCATAGAAACACAAGAGCTTGCACGAGGAAATATATGGACCAATAGTTTATGCATGTTGAAGAGCATCAGTGAATTGAGAGACGCCTTAAACAAAAGACCTTAGATACCAATGGGCCCCAGTGGAGATTTTTACCTAATGTCTTTGTGCAGCTCTTTGCCTGGAGTTCTTTCTAAAGAGATTGATCAGCGACCTGGGTCGGAGCAGTGTTGAAAAACGAATGTGTTGTTTAATACACAACACGGGAGTCACCGAGTGAGTCACCCATATTGAGAAAGTTATATATATATATATACACATATATATATATATATATATATATATATATATAAAAAAGTTTGTCATCAGGACACCCGCAGGATTTCGCCGGGAGCAGGTGCTAAGCTGAAAAATTGCACCCGCTCCCAGCGAAATCGCCGTAAAATTTCAGCTGTAACCACGCCTCACAACCTGCACAGTCTGCAACGAATTAAATACGATGATCCGGCAAAAGTTTCGTGCACGCAGGGATGTTTAACAGGCTATTACCCATTGAAAATTTGGCACCTCCAAAAGTGCCGATGATCAAGGCGATAAGCTTAAGAGAATATTCCGTGTTTAACCGTCGCAACTCCCTTATAAGGTCTTTATACCTGTCTTTGTTTTCTTTCTCCTTGGCTATGCCGTTTTTGTCAGCTGGTGCCGAAAATTCGATAACGAACATGGTTCGTTTCTCGAAGTCAAGAAGAACTATATCAGGCCTCGAGTGCGCAACAGAAACAATTGTCGAGAATATGAAGTTCTAGTATATGCGGCACTTCTTATTTTAGACAGTTGATAAGTCGGTAACGACGAGCAGAAATCTTTTCCCACGAGGAGATCTAGGATAGGGCCCCATTAGATCTAGGGCGATGGTTTCCCATTTTTCCTTTGGGTTGTCTGGGTCTTTGTGGATTTATAATAAAATGAAAGGCAGCTACAAACGTACTCTCGTACTTCGATGCGCATTTTATCCCAGGTGAATTTTTCTTGAATGGCCCGAAGAGTTTCATCGCCTACCGGGTGGCCCGAAACACCGCTGCCGTGGTATTCGTAGAGAACTCGTTCATGGCAGTTCTCCGGTACCAGTATTAACCACCGGGTCTCGCATCGTTTCCAGAGGCCGGAAGTGTCTACTTTATAGCATTGGAAGAACTGCCCTTCCCGCGATGAGCGAAGGGTCTTTTCGCAGATGATATGCCACTGGGTTGCAAGTTGGCGTATTTTCTCGTCTTCTTTTTGCAAACGTAAAGTTTCCACATAGAAATTTGTTACCGTGATAGTAGCCAGGTACACACCGGTGGTGCTGGGACCCGATTCAAATCGTGATGGTAGTAACTGCTCGTCATCGTCGGGCGCTTCCAAAACACCTGCTTCTTCCGGCTATAATGCCAGTGCATCGGGCAATGCCGATTGCGAAGACGGGCTATATTCATGGTGGAAACTAACGCTGTGAATCAGACAAGCCCATTTCTCCAATTTGGTGCTGGTACCCTTATATCGATCTAGCCAGTTTAGAGAGCGATTGTCCGTAATTAGCGTGCACTTATGATTGTGAAATGGTTTGTATTTTCTAATTCCCCATATGATAGCTAGGCAATTATTTTCAGAATTTTCGTAGCGAGCTTCCGTTGGTGAAAATTTGGCGCTTTAATAGCTGAGGATGGACTTCGATTCATCAGAAAAAACCTTAAATAAAACGGCACTCATTCCGACATCACTAGTGTGTATTTGAAGACTGCAGGGAAGGTCAGGGTCGGGCCTGCCTAGCTGCAATGGTTGGCAGAATGCTTTTTTTATTCTGTGAAACGCTTCTTCAGCCTGTGATGTCCAACGCTTAAATATGTGAATCTTGGGGCATGTTACTTTCTGGGGTGACTACGTGACCGAGATACCGCACTTCTGTTCTTGCAAAGAAGCATTTATCCAGAGCACAGGTCAGGCCGTGAATTTCAAGTCTCTCTAGTGCAAGGCTATTATGAAGGAGGTGATCTTCCCAGTTTTGCGAATAAACAAAATTATGTCATGCAGATATATGATGCAAAATTGATTAATGTATCCTTGAAGCACTATTTGGAACATGAGAGCCTGGAATGTATTTGGGGTGTTTTTCAAGCCGAACGGCATTTTCCAAAAACTGTACAATCCCCCATTTGGCGATGCGAAAGCTGTGTACTTCCGGGATTCAGGGTCCATTGCTACATGCCAATATTCGCTTTTTAGATCCATGGTAGTGAATACTTTGGCGTTACGAAGTTCCTTCAAAGAGCCTTGGATCAATGGAAGAGCCTGGCTGGTATCCTCCGTAATTGCATTCACGCGACGGAAATCTATGCAAAATCTTGATTCGCCGTTCTTCTTCTTTGCTAGAACGATCGGTGAGCAATAAGGGGACACACGCGGTTTAATGATTCGCTGATCAAGCATTTCCTGAATCTGCTCCTCGATGATCCTCTTTCTCTCTTGAGAGTAAGGATAAGGACGTTGCCTAATTGGTCGGTCGTTTGTCAAAATGATTTTGTGTCCGATGGACCGCGTTTGGGATAGGTGTCCTTCCTTGCGAAACGCTAAACGTCTTTTGTAATATTCGTGTAAATCGATCGACAAATTCCGTGGGAAGATCTGTCTGGATTCGACTAAAATCGATTTGATTGGACTCGCTAACGGCCGGTCTATTAACCAATCGAATTGTGATACGTTGATCTTTTCCAGCATAAAGACATCCCTGAGGTTTATTATAAATCACCTCTTGCTCCGAAATCCAGAGATCACCTAATATGACCGGATCTCTCATCACGGAACTAACGAAGAAGGTGGTGGTCATAAGGTTATCCTCGACGGAAACTCTGCGATCAATTCGCTCATTAAGTATATGGATACGTCGTCGATGGCCATTTCAGCATTCTCGAAACAGGGCTTTAAATTTTGAATTTGTTCCTTTGTTAGATAACGTTCCATTTCGTCTGCCTCGGCATTGTTGGCAAACGCGACCAAGTGGTGGTACGTCCAGATGCTAGCTGCCCGTATCCTCTGTCGGATAGTTGGACGTAGCAATTCCAGGAAGGAGGCCACCAGGGTCTCCTCGGGCTCGTTTCTCCTTAGTCGACGGTTTAGAAGCATTTTCTTTTGCAGGAATATGCTCAGCGGCTCCCTGTCACCCTGCTTTTGCGAATAGAGGGTAGACAACAAACGGCCCTTCGTGGCCTGGTTGTCGAAGCGCTGGATTAAAAGTTCACGGATACGGTTCCACTCAAACGCCAGACCCTTATAAGGGTCCCACCACCGGGCCGCGTTTCGTTGAAGTGAGGGCACCGCGAAACATGTTCTAAAATGTATCGGGATGTTGGACGCATCCATGTACTGTTCCTTTTCGTTCAAGAACACGAGTGAGTCTTCTAGGTCTTCCCTACTAAATTCGGGAATCAGTGGTCCGCAGGCCATGCCCGTGCCCTGGGACATCATCGGATAGGCCACCCAGGGATAGTTTTGGGCGTAGTAGGCGGGTGCTGAGGCACCATAGTAGAGGGGTGCTTGGGACCCGCTGTAGGCGGGTACTGGGGCACCATAATAGGAGGGTGCTTGAGCACTATTGCCGACGGGGGAGTAGACCTCGTTTTAGAAGGGTGATTGGGACCCGTTGTGGGTTAAAACCTGAGTACCGGTGGGGGTCGGTGCCTGAACGCCGTGGTAGGTGGATCATGGGGCACCGCGGTTGGGTGGAACATGAATTCCGTTGGAAGTAGGTGTCTGAACGCCGTTGAATACGGGTTCTGGGACACTAACAAAGGTGGGTACTGGGCGACTGTGGGAGACGGATACCTGGGTACCTGTTAAGACAGGTGCACAGGTATTCTGAGAGGGGGATACCTGGACACCTGGGTAGGTGGGTGCCAGGGCACCATGAGAGTTGGACACCTGGCAAGGTTGGTGCCAGTGTACAGTGAGAGGTGGATACCTGGGCATCTTGTAAGGTGGTTGCCCGGCTACCGTTGACGACGTGTGCCGAGACACCGTGAGAGGCAGATACTTGGGTACCTGTTAAGGCAGGTGCCCAGGTACTCTGAGAGGAGGATACCTGGGCGCCAGGGCATCATGAGAGTTGTATACCTGGACACCTGGGAAGGTGGGTGCCAAGGCACCGTGAGAGGTGGATACTTGGGCACCTTGTAAGGTGGGTGCCAGGCTACCGTTGACGATGGGTGCC